>CAUYPK010028782.1:0-40502 GCA_963574355.1 Loris lydekkerianus | reverse complement strand
ACAACAACAAAAATAAACAAATGGGACTTCATTAAACTGAAAAGCTTCCGTACAGCCAAGGAGACAACAACCAAAGCAAATAGACAACCTACACAATGGGAAAGGATATTTACATATTTTGAATCAGACAAAAGCTTGATAACTAGGATCTATAGAGAACTCAAATTAATCCATATGAAAAAAGCCAACAATCCCATATATCAACGTGCAAGAGACATGAATAGAACATTCTCTAAAGATGACAGATGAATGGCTAACAAACATATGAAAAAATGTTCATCATTTCTATATATCAGAGAAATTCAAGTCAAAACCACCCTGAGATACCAACTAACCCCAGTGAGAATGGCCCATATCACAAAATGTCAAAACTGCAGATGTTGGCATGGATGTGGAGAGAAGGGAACACTTTTACACTGCTGGTGGGACTGCAAACTAGTACAACCTTTCTGGAAGGAAGTATGGAGAAACCTCAAAGCACTCAAACTAAACCTGCCATTTGATCCTGCAATCCCATTACTGGGTATCTACCCAGAAGGAAAAAAAAAAATCCTTTTATCATAAGGACACTTGTACTAGACTGTTTATTGCAGCTCCATTTATAATCACCAAAATGTGGAAACAGCCTAAATGCCCACCAATGCAGGAATGTATTAACAAGCTGTGGTATATGTATACCATGGAATACTATTCAACTATTAAAAAAAATGGAGACTCTGCATCCTTTGTATTAACCTGGATGGAAGTGGAAGACATTATTCTTAGTAAAGCAGCATAACAATGGAGAAGCATGAATCCTATGTAC
Source organism: Loris lydekkerianus (assembly GCA_963574355.1). Classification (NCBI taxonomy): domain Eukaryota; kingdom Metazoa; phylum Chordata; class Mammalia; order Primates; family Lorisidae; genus Loris; species Loris lydekkerianus. Next base: position 39,697 of record CAUYPK010028782.1, on the reverse strand, counting down.
TCAATTTTGATATGAGGACAATTAATGACAATTAAGGTTTTTTTTTTTTTTTTTTTGGGGGGGGAGAAAAGCAGAAAGAGGAAAGAAGGGCGGGGGGTGGGGCCTTGGTGTGTGCCACACTTTCTGGGAGCAAGACATGATTGCAAGAGGGACTTTACCTAACAATTGCAATCAGTGTAACCTGGCTTATTGTACCCTCAATGAATCCCCAACAATAAAAATAAATAAATAAATAAATAAAAAATAACAAACTGTAGTATCTATATACCATGAAATACTATTTAGCCATAAAAATATGGAGACTTTACATCTTTTGTATTAACCTGGTTAGAGTTGGAGGACATTCTCTTTAGTAAAGTATCACCTAATGGAAAATCAAGTATCCAATTTAGGCAATACTAACATGGAGCTAGTCGATGAACTAATACATGTTCACACAAGAGAAAAACTCAAGTAATTCAAGTTGGGGATGTGGGGAGAGGGGAGGGACACAAAGATGAGAGGGACCTTACCTAACAAACACCTACATTGTAACCTGATCATTTGCACATACACAGAGGGTGCCAATAAATGTTAATCTGAAATAAAAAAAAAAAGAAGTAAATAAGTCAAATGGTCATGTCATAAATGAAGCTGGAATAAGGGAAAGATGACTCTCCATGTCCATCTTTCCACTGTAAGGGAAAGATAGTAAGCAGCACAGAATGTAGGAGACGGCCTGGGAAGAGCTGTCCTTGAGCAGAGGTGGGCTGTTCATGACCCTCAGGAAGGGAGGAAGACGCATTCCTGAACAGATTGATAATACATCATGTGCCTCAGGGAAATGGTAGCTAAGTGTATAGAGTTTATTTAACAAACAGGATCAGAAGTAGTTAAACTGAACTAAGTATTAAGGGAGACCAAGAACTTAGGAAAATAACATATTGTTTTAATTACTTGTAATACTTAACAAAATAAGCAAGTCCACATTAAAACCAGGGAGAATCACTCGTGAAAGTAATGTTAAGAATGAGAAGTATGCAAATTAATGAGTGGGAAAAGGAAAACATGGGGATGGTACATGGCATTTCTTTTTCAGTTCCTAAAGATGTTTCCTTTAGCTGCACACGATACTGAATATAAAGCTTTCTAAAGAACTTAACTTTGTACTAAAGACAACCAAGACTAACTTTTAAGAGAAATGTGTTTGCTATTTATTTTATGTAAAACTTTGAGTTCTGCTTTGAAAATATTGTCTAAACAAGCACAAATCCCCTTCCACTGAATGTGATAAATTTTGGTAGTGTTATTCAAGTGTTTTTAATAAAACTTAGTAAATAATTAAGGGTATAAATACTGCCAACTGCCAACTTGCAATTATTGTTCTTTGTCTCAAATTTATTTGCCAAGATGCTGGAAGGATTGAAATGTTTTAACTGTGCCAAATATTTATGAATTCAAGAAACAACAATATTAAAGATTCTCTTTCTTTTAATTATGAAGAATGGAGCCAAATAATTGTCATCAGGATCAACATATGAAGTTTAGATTTAGGAATTTTTAGCAAAAGAGTAATAATGCTCAAAATGTCATTATTTTAATATTTTGAAGGAGGATGAATAAAAATAATACAATGTCACATAATTTGATGAAAGACACATTAAATCATGTGAGATTGGGGTAATTTTTTTTTTGTATTTGAAAATCCTTTATACATTTATAAGTCTTTTTTAGCTATTATAGTCCCACCTTTTTCTCCCATATCCTTCAAATTTTCTCATTTATACATTAAGCAATGCTCTTTTTCTAATTATTCCTCACATTAGATCCCTTCTCTTGCTCTTTGTGAAAAAGCAACAGTTCTTTCTTTCCAAATGTATTGTAGAAAAGTAAACATTTAACACAGGTGCAATCTCACATGCCTAGGGAGAAAAATAACCATGCCTTTATTGCTGTAAAAATATGGAAGCAAAGATTATTTGGGCTTTTTTGAGTCATATGTTAGGGTAATTTCCCTTGAGCATTATGTTAAGTAAAAACATTGCATCTTGTTATTTATAACAAACTTAAGGTGCATGCTTGATTTATTTTTATGAATTAGAGTCATTTACATTAATTTTATTAATTTTTTAATGTAAATATTTTCTGGTAATTTGGCTCAATATATTTCAGTACTTCCTGGAGACTTGCCCTCTGAAAATCTTTAAATTTTTTTAATTTCACTGAATGTAGACTATAAATGTCTTAACACAATAACTAAGAAAATGCCAGGAAGGCTATGTTAACCAGTGTGATGAAAATATGTCAAATTGTCTATAAAACCAGTGTATGGTGCCCCATGACTGCATTAATGTACACAGCTATGATATAATAATAATAAATAAATAAATAATTTTTTTTTCATTTCAAGTACAGTATAAATTGAAGTTTAAATGGAGAGTCAGTCATAATAAAACTTATTTGCAAGAGATGTGATGGCTTGTGTAAAAAATCTAATGACTTCACCCCCAAAAAGCTAATGGAAAGAATAAATAAATTCAGTAAAGCTGCAGAATTCAAGATTAATATACAAAACAACTATATTCTAAATGTGGTAATGAAAAAACTGTAATTGAAACAATCCGTTATAATACAATCAAAAATATAAAATATTGAGAAAAACTAATAAAAGATGTGAAATAGCTATAGATTGAAAATTACAAGTAGTACAGAGAAAATTTAAAGATGACCTAAATAATTGGAGTGATACACCTTTCTCATGTGACAGAGATCAACATGATTAAGATGTTAAATATACAATCAATAAGGTTAAATACTTAATGATGTGATATATCATTTCTCTAATTTTATATCCAGGGACCATGTTGCCACTCTTTATTTCAAAATAATATAATTTTGTATTTTGTTGCAAATTAGTGATATTGAAGAGTATGCAGCTATCAGAATTATTAGAAAGGACAATTCTGGATTTTGATAATATTTTCTCCGTATCAAATGTCCTATGTCTACCTTTTCATTCATATTTTACTCTATTATCCCAGGCGTTTCATTTTCCTATAGATGAATTAAGAACTTTTAGGTATTAAGAAATTTGAAAAAAAAAGGAAACATTTATTCTTATTTATTACATAATCCAAGGAGATAATATACTTTATATGTGATAGAATATATCTGATTTCTTTTTTTTCTTCTTCCTTGTTTTTTTCCATTTTTCCTACCTCCTATGCTTTTTTCCTCTCTCTGTTAACATAAGCCAATAAATTGTTTCTTCCTCCCAAAAGATTGACATACTTTTATGTGTTTGTAGTTCATTCTCATTGTTAAAGCCCTTAAAAAATATATCTTCTTAGTTGGCACTGAGGAATGGCCTGTGTACTGCGAGCCACTGAACTGGTGCCACATGCTGAACATTTCTTCCTCAGAAATATTGCCAATAGAAATTATCAGGTGAAAGAGAGAATTTTCCATCTACATAAATGATCATTCAGAGATACAATTAGAAATATTCTAGTATATGTCAGGGATTAAAAAAATGACTGACAACCCCAAGGATTTAAGCAAATATAGTCTTGCCTTCAGACGCAACTTATGAGAATTAATGGTGTTTAAAAAGAATAAGATGTGTTTTGTGGAGTGCAGAAATCATTGGAAAGTGATAACAGAGACAAATTTCTCCATGATTATTTTTAAGCACAGAATTAAGCCTGAGTATGGAGAGATAATACACATGTCATTGGCACATGAAACTATCCTTTGCTGATCTCATTTTTTGTTGTATTTTTTTGACATTACACAACATTCTAGTCTATAATTTCAACTTCCCTTGTCATTGGTTTTCTTCAAGAAGACACTGCAATTAAATTTTTAAATATCCCATTCTAAATTGATAAACTAATCTTTTGTTAAATAGATTTTTTTTTTTTGTATTTTAGTTCAATGTCCCTTGTGCTTATTTAACAGTGTGTATTTGGTAAGATATTATAAATTGTGTGTATGTGGATCATGCTTGATTTGGCCTTAGGCTAATAAATGTGCTACCTGTTTAAAAAAAAAAATTGCATAGAGTTCGAACTCTTCTCCAAATGGTAGGATATCCGTTTAGTTTTGACAGTATGAAATATAACTTGAAATCCACAGAGTCCTTCTCTCTCTCTCTCAGCCCTATTTCTTCATCCTCCATCTTCTTGACTTAGAATTTGTGCTAAATATATTCCTTAGAAAACTCATTTTTTAAAAATATTTTTGTGTTCTAATCTTGTCTGATAATCCTCATAGGGAAAAATACACATTGACTGGGCATAGTCGCTCACCTCTGTAATCCTGATACTCTGGGAGGCCAAGGAAGGTGGATTGCTTGAGCTCAGGAGTTGAAGACCAGCCTGAGCAAGAGGAGACCCCCATCTCTAAAAATAGCCAGGCATTGTGGCAGGTGCCTGTAGTCCCAGCTACTCAGGAGGCTGAGTCAAGAGAATTGCTTGAGCCCAAGAATTTGCTGAGTCAAGAGGATTTCTTGAGCCCAATGCCTGTGAGCTAAGACACCATGAGGCACTCTACAGAGGGCAACAAAAGGAAAAAAAAAAAAAAAAGGAAAAAAGAAAAGAAAGAAAGAAAAATACACATGAAGTTTTGCTTTGCTTCTCAAGCTAGGTGACTACATTCCAATGACAGAGGCCAGATTTACCTTTGGTAGTAAAGAAAGAAAAAAATCCCAGTTTACACAGATTATGGAGCAGATGTTTGCATTTATTAGCGCTTAGGTTTAAAAAAAAAAAAAAAAGTGAAATATTTCACTTTTTGATATATAAGGTTAATTTCTTTTACCCAGAATTTTGATCCTGATTTCCCTGATACTTAGTTCAACATTTATATTCTTCTATTTTTCTACCTCCTCCAGAGCAATAAGATTTTTTTGCTAATTGCAAGAAAATTACTAGGCAATTACTAACACTAGCTTCTCAGCACACCTACTTGATTGCATCCCACGCAGGAAACAAATAGAAGATGTTTACATATAATGAAATTTGGGGAGAATTTAGTCAAGGAGTTTATTATTCATAAGTAAAATTTAATGTTATTCATTAGGCTAAATCCTTTCAAATGATGAAATTTACATTGACTTACAGTCCTTCAAGATACTTTAATTACTGAAAGACGATTTTGCTTCTTGAAGATGGAATATTATACATGCATTTCCCTCTGCATATAAAAACGGTCGAGAAAAATAAATTTTAAATGTTAGCTTCAACCAAGGCAAGTCAATTTAAATAAATCTGAGAACTGCCGGGAGATTACAGTCTGCTTTGTGTAGTGAGCCTGTGCCTGTTTCTTTCTAGAGCTCACACTCAGTGAATCGAAAATTGACAATGTTGGAAATTCCAGATGATTTGCAGTAGCACAAATAATTGGAACTTCATTTAGCTCTGGTTTTCTTAAATTTTTGCTGTGAAAGGATGTTTGGATTGAGCTAAAATTTATATTATCATTTTGATATGTGTGACCAAAAAAATAGGACTGCAGGAGCAAACGGATTTGAAAGAATCTTTTCAACAAGTGTTTTAGCCCCTTTGTTTTGTTTAATTGTCACTGTGTCCCTCCTGGCAGCATCCTGCTTTTCCATCCTCGTTTGGGATTACGATTTCATGTCGTCTTCAGTTAGACTTCAACACCGCGGAAGCAGAGACAAATAATAGACAGGCAATGCTTTAAAATTGACTTTAAAAATCCTATGATTCTTTCACATAGAATCCACTGTCCAGGTTTTTCTTTCTGGGACAAGAAAATCTCCTTAGAAAGACAGTAGTGAGAATTTTTAAGAAATGACTATACAAAGACAAGGAAACGGTGAGTGACGACCCCAGCAACACAATGTCAAAATCTAGAAAGCGTAACCAACGCAAGAAAGCCCAAACGACCAAGAAAGCACAAGAAAGTGTAATTCTAAACTAAGAGGAAAAAAAGTCAGGGGCTCCATAATTTGCACAATTAAATTCCTAAAAGACTTAGGGGTGAGTGGCCTCAGATTCACCTGAAGGTAAGGCCAATTGTAGCAGAAATCAAAATATCTATGAAAGGAGATTTCATAGACTCAAATCCATTGATCTGGTCTATATCCTGAAGTCACTTCTTTCCAACCTGTCTGAAGACGGGAAGGTTTTTCTCTTGAGATGGAGAAAAACAGTCTCCAAATTGAAAGCCTCTAGGGATAGATTCAAGAAAGGTTTTCATACTTCACACAAGGCATTAAGAAGCAATGTATCAGGACATATCCACCATTTGTAGAGTCTGTGCCCTTTAAAAATGTAGCCTGAAGAAGAGAAAAGGGACCCCAGAAGTCACAGGTTTCCACATCCCTCTGTCCACAGGGCTGTGTTTTCACAGATGTGATGTTCTGTTCTAATGCCTACAACGTGCACAATAACGTCATATTTCTGAAAACTGCAAACTCAAAATTGGGGCTTCAGATTCTCATCTCCCCATTTCCCCCAAAACAAATACTGGAAACCAGATTTATAAATCTAGGTACAAACATGAAAGGTTTTATTGGAAGGAAACATTTTATTTAAAAGTTTTTTTAAAGACTTTTTTAAAGTAGTTTTTCCCAAATTATGTTTATATATTAAGCCTAAACTGTTGTCTCTTCCTATTAAACTCAGCCTTTCATGAACTCATTTTTTTCATATTTAATAGATGTTCTTTCTCTGATTTAATATGTAATCCAATGACTCTGTTAGTATACAGATAGATGGTACTCATGACTCACCAAATACTAGAGACTAGTACTCACCAAAACTAGAGGCAACTATTTAAATTACACATGAACTTTAGGGACATGCTGTGTACTCAATAACAGTCCATTGTATTTTCTTCTATAAGACTTTATTCCAGCTCTATTTTAATCACTATATAGTTCAATTAAGTATTAATGAAATCAATAAAAAAGCATAAGAGTTTATTTTTTTCTAAGATAACTATTTGTTTAGAAATAATTTATTGCATGTGAATTATTAAAAAATATTTCTGTGAGAGAGTAGTGCTATGTCCTGAATGTTTGTTTCTCCCCCAAACTGATATGTATAAATCCTAATTGGTAAGATGATAATATTATAGAAGGTGAAGGTGTCAGGAGGTAGAATCCACATGGGTTTATGTCCTTTATAAAAGAGGCTGCAGAAAACAGTCTTGTTCCCTTCTACCAAGTGAGGACTTTGAAAAAGGGCAACATCTATGAACAAGTAATGGTTATGCTGGGGGCAGGGGCTTCTAAATCTCTGATTAAAAAAAAAAAAAAAAAAAAAAAAAAACTTGCTTAGGAAATGAAAGGACAAGATCAGGCCAATCAGTACTCTAGGATGTAAAAAGGAAAATGGTACGAAGGAAAGAATCAGAGAAAGAATATAATTTTAGCACAATTCTCTGGATTATGGCTAAGTCACAGATGCATGAGAAAAATTCTAAGAAGCCCAGCTAAGTTTTGAGTAAATTAAGTGACATGATGTGCCGTCCACAGCATAAGAACCAAACTTTTATCTCAGACAAGTTATCTATCTACTTTAAATAATAGTTTCTTGTTGGGGGAACATATCAAACTTACATTAATGTCCAGAATACAATTCAAAATTGCTCCACATACAAAGAAATAGGACTAAGTAAGAAAAGATATCAGGGGTCACCAAAATAAAGATGTTGCCCATCCTGTAAATAGCAGAGAAGGAATTTATGTTAATAATATAATTATATTCAAATATTTAAAGGAAGACATGTTCTCATGAGTTAAAAGAAAAAAAAGGAGATGTTAATAACAAAGGAGAAGAGTAAGATCCAAAGGGAAAAAAATCTAGATATACAAAGTAATGAAAAATGATATAAACATTCCATCATTAGCTTAAGATTAATGTGGATAAAGAAAAGGCAAAAGTCAATTAACTTGAGAATCAGCAAATAATGCATAAAAGTATAGACAGAAAGAACAACCAAGAAGGATAAAACGACCGGAAACTCAAGAATATAAGGGCCGATAAGAAAAAGTAAATAGAGGTAGAATTTCATTTCAGAAAAAAAGAGGGAATTAAAACTAGGTTCATAAAAATTTGACAAAATAAAGGTCCTAAATTCCCATTCATGGTTACTGGAAAACATAAGTTTACAACAAAATGTCAACAAACCAGCTGGGCATGTGGCTCAGGCTGTAGCCTTGGCACTGTGGGAGGCTAAGGCAGAAGGATCCCGTGAGCTCAGGGTTTCCAGACCAACTTGAAGAAGACCAAGACCCCGTCTAAACTATAAATAGAAAAATTATCAGGTATGTGTCAGGCCCCATTGGGTAGATGAATAATAATCACTCATAACGAATGATTTGAAAGGTTGCTGACTGGAATACAATTTGCCAGTTATAAGAGATTACATTTTGCTTTATTTTATTAAATGCCAATCTCAAACAAACAAAATTTTAATGATGGAGACAGGAAAGTGTGTGACTACAATGGGTAAAAGGAAAGAGCTTTCTTGGGTGATGGGATATCTCTGATCATCCCGATGACTTTGCACAAACATGAATGTGTGAAGATTGTTAAGCCTTAACAACAAAATGTCAGACTGTGGTAAGTTAATTTTAAAAACCTCTAGATGATCAGAATGGTTATCCAGAAAAAAAAAAATACAACACTGTGCTAGCTACAGAAATGCATTTTTAAATATGCAAATACAGAAATTGAAATAAACTAAATAACTTCATCACAATGATAGGTGAAAATGGTACCTTCCAAAATGAAAAACAATTATATGCATACATATGTCTCATAAGAGAGTTTTAAAGTACATGAACCAAAAGTACAAATAAAAGGGAAACAGTAGAGGTGATTACAGGCTCTTAGTTAATAATTTTAATATACCTCCCTATAATAGATAAAAGAAGACCAAGTATGTTTAGAGACCTATAAAAACCTAACAACAGTACTGACTGCCTTGACCTAATTGATAGTTTTAAAATACTGTACTCAATAACTACAAAATACATATTATTTTGAAATATATACATATATATATAAATATATACACAGATATATAAATATATAAATATATATATACATACACACACATACATACACACACACATATATACACAGATATATAAATATATAAATATATATATACACACATACACATACATACACACACACATATATCATGTTTACCAAGATAACTCATAGTGTAATCTTTCTTTGGTCAGTAATACCTGTCAGAAGTAGTTTTAAACATAACACACAAATAATGTTATATAGACGATATCCTTTGACAAAATGGAATTAAATTAGAAATCAATAAATATGAGATAACAAGAAAATATATATATGCATATGTAGAAATATATCAGAAATTATGTAAGATACTACTAAATAGCTCATAGGTCAAATATAATTTAGAAAATATTTCCATGTATGTGATAGATGAGTTATAACATTTGAAGATAAACAAGACACATATTCTACAGCAGTGCTTAAAAAAAACTACATAGTTTTCATGCTTAAATTAAACAAAATAAAAACCTAAAATCAATGACCTGAAATTTCATTCTAGGAAGCTAAATGAAAAGGAATACAATAAACCGAAAGCAAACTTTATACAATGAAATTGACAAAGCTACATATGTCGATAGATTAGTTCAGGCCAATGAATGCACACCCCAGGCAGTTTCATCAGGTATTTTTCTTACCAAACCCACCTCAAATACCAAAAGAAACCTTTTTTTCTAATATTCCCGCCATAAAGAATGAGTAAAAGTAGGGTAAATGTGAGGCTTTGTCATTTCATGAGTTTTAATTAATTTATTTTTGATGGTTGATACAACAATTACAACAACATCTGATGTGTTCAGTATATGTACAAGAAATACGTAAGACTCTCATATTTAAAAAATGAATAGGGTAAAGAGAGTGAAATGGAATTAAATCTCCAATGCTTCACAGAAAGTAATAGAAAACTGATACCAGTAAGCTGCTCTGACTGCGCAGACACTGTGAAATTTGTGTCCCAGGTTTTCTTACAGACAGGGGACCTCAGCAGGTGAGGATTTTTTAATTCAATAGAAAGGATGCCCAGTGAATGAATACCACTCAGACTGTCAGGTCCACGTCTTATAAGCTCATGAAAAAAGCGTCCATAATGTTGGAGATGAAGATTACCTATGGGCTGTGCACCATGGAATTCCACCAATCAAAGCTTACCTGCTGAATCCAAGATTTGTCAACAAGAGAAAGCAAAACTGACTCCTTGTATTACATCAAACATGAATTCTCAGACTGCTTAGATTTTAATCAAGTAGATAACGTATTCTGGATATGTGCTTATCTCTTAAGCATGCAATGTTTCTGCCATACATGACTTACAAATTTACTATTTGTGGACTTGAAGAATTCCTTTCTACCCTAATGTTCCCATTCTTGCAAATAAAGGATCTGATTTCACATTAAGTAAGTTGTATCAGTGGACCCATGGAAAGGAAACTCACTGGTCCAACAACCTTGATAAAGTGGCAGAATGGCCTTTGGCAGGTTCCCAGGGCCAGCTAAAGTGGTAATACGGATACAAAACAGGTGGTGCCAAGATCTGCCACCTTAGCCGTGGTGGTGTTGGGGTGGCAGCCAGCAGAACCAGTGGGCTGGAGGCAGGCAGGGGGCCCTGGGAGGCTCCAGTAGCTGGATGCCAAGGAGACACTGGGCCTTGGTGTCTCCTTCCCTTTCTGCTTCTGGTGGAAGTGGAAAACTCACCTTTTCTAGGACTGGTCAGTTTCATGGCCTGGTCAATTTCATGTGAGTTTCCAAGGCCTGAGGGTTCCAGCCCTCAGCTGCTAAATGGAAGGCTGGCTGTAAATGTCTAAGAGGTATGCCCTAAAAGTAAATATTGAGTTACAGCAAAACAACTCCCTATCACTATATATACCCCTGAGCAGAGAGCCCAGGTATAGGTTTCAGAAAGGGAGCAGCAGAGCTTGTTCTCCCACCTGGGTCCTCTCTGCCAGGAGGTTTGGTTTTTGTATTCTTTGTTTCTGTGAATAAATCCTGTCTTACCATTGATCCCTGGTCCCTGGATTCATTCTTTGAATCCCCAGACCAAGAACCTGAAACACTGGTATCAATACCTTGTAGGTCTAGAGAAATGCCCTTTTCATCTCTATATGTGCCCTAAATTAGTGTCAAAATATGATGCTGTTTCTTGTTGAGACCAGTAGGTCCGGGAATCCAGGAGTGGAAGTGAGAGCAACTACCCTCACATTATGCCTAGTGATCCATTGGCAAAACATGTGCTTTCTACCCTCCCCCCCCCCCACTTTTTTATTTCCCCTGAAACTTTCCTTCCAAATGGGGTGGGGGGAGGGATAAGTCCAACAGGAGACACAGTGATTCCATTGAACTGCAAGTTGTGATTGCCATTAGTCAAAAAGAGAGTAACTGTATTTGATGGGTGTTTGATGCTGAGTATCAAGAGAAAACTGGGCTGCTACTTGACAATGGAAGTGACCACAGGCACCTTAGTTTATCTCTTAATACTATCATGCCTTATGATTAGCCTATAAAAACCCCAAATAATACAATTCAGTTGGGACTTACTAAGCCCATACAGGAATGAAGGTTTGAGTCACACCCTCAGGCAAACAAGTAAAACCAGTGGAAGTTCTGACTGAGGGAAGAACAGCAGTGGGGGCGGGGGGGAATAGAGTTATAAATAGAAAGGACGATCATAGTCTTTAGTTTTTCTTCCTTATTTTCTATGAATACTGTTGTATAACAGAAATGTATTAGTAATAGCAAGCTATACATCACAGTATTTAAATTACAGGAAATCAAAAAAGTAAGTATCATGTAAGGACTAGGCATTTTCTTATAAAGAAAGGGCTAGCATGCCTTCTGTTGCGCATAGGAGAGTTGCATCATGTTGTGGAAAATTCGGGGGATGAAGACAACAAAAGGTCTTTCTTGTCCATAACATGATGTAGGGGTCCCGGTGACAAGTGATGGAATATGATGGTCATTTTATGAGTCAAGTAGGGTAGTTTACTGTTACTTTAATGTTAGTCAACCAAGCACTAGTCTAGACTTTGGAACTCTGCACATGTAATTAAAGTCTATGACTAGTTGACTTTGTGTAAGAAGACTTTTTCTATATTATCTGGGCAGGCCTGGTTCAATCACCTGAAAGGCCTGAAAAGAAGAACTGAGTCTTCCTTGAAGAAAAACAAATTCTGACTGTAAACAGCAGCTCACACCCAAGTGTCCCTGCTTGACTTTCCTCAGAGCCTGCTCAGTCCAAGAGTCCCATGAGCCAGACCCTTACTCATTGACTCTCTAATTGATTAAGGATTGATACATGTTCCTGGATGCAATTATGTGGTCAACGTCTGGATCAGAAAGATCAGACTAGTCTTGTAACAGTCCTGCTCTTATATCCCAGTATTTCACCATGCTAAAAATGTCAAGACTTGAAATATTCATATATGGAAAAAATAAACACATAAAACACATGTTTTTTTATGTGTTTCACTTTTAACATCAGAGCATCACTATATAAAGATATAACCTATGTTAAAGAGGCCATTAAGAGGACGTTATGAAATACATTGTAATGTTTTTATAAAATAACTTCATGTTACTTTTCCAAGGGTGTATTAGTCAAGGTTTTTTCAGGGAAATAGAACCAATAAGATTTATAAATAGATAGATGATAGATAATCTAAAATATCTAAACCTACCTTTATACTCGAGTATAAACCGAGTTTTTTCGGCACAAAATTTGTGCCGAGTTCGGGTTTTTCGGCACAAATTTTGTGCCGAAAAAATTCGGCTTACACTCAAGTATATACAGTACCTATATGGGGGGGGGAGGGAGAGAAAGAATGGATTTTTAAGAATTGACTCACAGGATTTAGAGACTGTAGGGGGTAAACTTGGCAGCCTGGAACTCAGGAAGAGTTACTATTGCAGCTGGCAGAATTATTTTGTCCTTGGTGAAGGTCAGCCTTTGTTCTATTAAGTTCTTCAACTAACTGGCTAAAACTCAGGTATGTTAGGAGAATAACCTGCTTCATTCAAAGTCTGCTGACTTAAATGTTAATCTCATCCTAAAAAGAACCTTCCCAAAGCATCTAGAATATTTGCCCTTGGTTATGATGGTCTAGCCAAATTGACACAGGAAATTAACCACCACATAGGGTAACATTTTATTTTTCCTATTGTCATATCTTATCCATTCCTATGGAAATAGTTAAAGAAATTAGTCTTAAAAGAAAATCTATTAAAACCTTTAAAAAGCAGAGATACGAATGATTCGTTTGGGAGAAAATTATATTTGTAATAATTAACCAGTACTTTTCAGACCCCGTGGCAAACAGATGCATTACATTATGGAATGTTTACCTTTGATATATTCATATTACAGTAAGCTACCAGAATTAAAGTTGATTAAAACTTTTCAGGTGAAAATTCATTTAGAAAATTTTAAATAAATATTTAAAGTCTTAATTCTTTTCTTGACACTTTATAAATGATACTTTCTACAAAGTTTCATAAAAACAGAACAAAATAAATAATGCTGGTTTAGGTTATTTAAGTAACATTAAGATTGATTAATAACACTAGGAAAATAAATCTATAATAAATAATAGGTAAAGTGAAAAGTACATCAATATATCTTGGCATGACTGTCAGTAGAACCCAGTATAAGAAAACTCTGTAACATTTTATATTTATTTTTATAAATGAGTGTGTACCTCTAGGCTGTTTTGAGTTTTTTGGTAATTACTTCCTTTTTATAAATGAAAGTGCTATATACATTAGGGTGCTAATCACTTTAATAAAGAAATACATATTATGTATTTTCTGTTATTGGGCATATTTCATTAAATATATGCATGAAGTAATATTAGTATAATGAGGCTGGTAAAATACTAGAATATTCTAATCACAATGTGATCATTAGCATACTGTTCAGATCCTCATGCAGTTCATACATTTGCTTAAGATATTCTACAAATGAATCCTTCATCTCTGCCTAACTGCCTCCACAATTATGAAAATAAACCCATTTCAAAGAAATTTTAGCCCACTATTTTCAGCAATTCTTTTCAGAATATCATCAGAATATTAATACAGAATCTTCCTTACCCTATTTTCTATCCACTAATTTTAATTTTCTGCTCTGGGGTTTTATTCTACACTTCCAATTTCCCATATGGTATTATTCTTTCAGTTATTTAAAGATAATTCTCATATTGCTGTAACTTTTCTCAGTAGACAAATATTTTTCCCATGCATGACCTTTTGGTTTCCACTCAATATTTTTCATACTATTTCATAATACTATCATAATAGTATTTCATACTATTTCATACTATGTCCTATGTTAGCCATTTACTTCAAATGTAACACCTAGATTTCAACCCAATATTCCATAAATAAATGTTCTACACTCTCTTTCCCTTCCTCTATCTATCTGAGTGACCAACATCACTAATCTTGCACCTTGGGGCCATTATTACATAAATAAAGATGACTTGAAAACAAGCAGTATTATCCTGACCCCTCAGCAGTCAATCTGATGATGAGACCGCTCCTAAGTGCTAGTGAGTGGGCAGGGTAGACAGTGTGGATACACTGGACAGTGAAATGATTTCACGTCCTGGGGGGTGGGGGAGTTTTTATCAGGCTACTTAGAATGCCATCCAGTTTAAATTTTATGAATTGTTTTTTTTTTTCTGGAATTTTCCACTTAATGTTTTCAGACCATAGTGGACCACAGGTAACAAACTATGGAAGGTAAAACTGTGGATGAAGGAAAACTGTACATGCAAAAGTCAAAGGTGGGCGCAGTAGCTCCTTAGTTACATCTCCGGCCCTTCAAACCTGTGGCAGTGACTTTGAACTTTGCCTGGGTCTGATTAAGAAAGAAAAAAAAAAAAAAAAAAAGGAAAATAAATGAAAGTAGAGACATTATATTTAATGCCAAGAAAGCACTCCAGAGCATGACTACAAAAAGCAGAACAAACACTATTTGGAGCTTTCAAAAATAGTCAGTATGGGGTTCTTTTAATGAAGATTTAATTGATAATTATATTCTCTTTAAATATTTGAGCATTCAAAATTTAAAGGTGTGCATTAAAATATGATTGTATGGGTCAAATCTCCTAAATAAATTTGTGAAAAATTCTGCCTTAATTCCTAAATCTTGAATTTTTTTTAATTGTATTTTGATCAGGTATTTGAAATTCGTTATAAACTTGTTCATAATAAAACCACAGTAGTGGCAACTTTTCTATGAACAATTCGTGATTATAACTTCCGTGATCTCTGAAACAATGATTTATACTTATATTCTTCTCAATATGAAATGTTTTTAAGAGAATCACTAAATATATATGAAATGAATTAATTATGAAATATGTTCAACAAAACACGTTCACCTGAAATTAATGTACTGAACTTATCATTTGTTCTTTTAAATGGACGCTCCCTTTACTATAATAATTTTTAGAGGTATTTTTAAATGATTTAAATAGTATTTATCTTTGAATTGTCTAGAAACCTAACATTTAGGTCAACACGGTCTTTATACTAAATTTCCCTTTTAGAACAACTCTATTTAAATCCTTACATTTGCTTTGATCTAGAATTTTAAGATTTCCACATGAAGCTTTGGTATCATTATCCATCCACAAATAGAATGCATGGATCCTGTCTATTACAAAATCGTCAAATTTAGTCTATTCTAAGACAACTTCAAGTAGGTCAATCTTTCCAATTCACCTACCATGTTTTGCAAGGCAACTTCTTATAGAGTGTATTTATTAAACTGAGCTAAGAACTCCCAGCCAAGTGATCTAATTTTTTTTGAAGGGCCGGAGAAACATATGTCACTTTTAATATTTGAAATAGGTGAAAGAGCTATCATATCCTCCCATGCTTTTTTTTTCCTCCCCATAAACTATCAGTTTGTATGCGATATTGAAGGGATTCACCTCTTCATCCGGGTCGATCCTTACTGAGTTGCTTTTAATTTGCAGACATTCACTTTTGCATATGTTCTTGTTTAAGGTTAGTGTCAGAAATAAATGACAAATCACCCGTGGCATCATCAAAGCACGGTTCATTGCTACTGTTTTCCCTCTTTTAGGTGGTAAGATCCTATTAACAGTTTTGGTTTGCCACACTTCATGCCATAGCCAAGGCATTGACACATTCATGGACTAACTTAGACATAGTATCACACTGAGTTTATAAGGCGCAATCTCTGTCCTCCAGGAATCATCATCTGTTGAGGAAAACAGGATGAATACCCGAATGAATAGCATCTGTGTCAGTTCCTTTAATCATGAATGCTATCAACTAATTAATGGAATAAAAATGTTGTTGAAATTATATATTCCCCCTCTCAAGGACTCTTAATAGTGGAAATACCATATAAGGACATTTATTATGGTAAAAATTAAGAAAACGAATACAGGTGGCAGAGACTATTATCTGTCTATTAAAAATGTTTCCATCAGCCCTTCATCAAGGGCTCAGCTTTATTCGGGAGTCTATTTTGCACTTGGCTGTTAATCACTGGACTAGCAAATTGAAGGTGAGTATAAGTGTCTCAGTTCTAATCAAAGGCCTTTTAGTCAGTTGCATACTATAGTCAGACATCCTCTCCCTTGCTTGCTTTCCTTTTTCTTTCTTCCTTATCCCCTCCCACCCTCCCTCCATCCCTGCCTCTCTTCCTCCCTCCTTCCTTCCTTTTCCTTTTTCCTTCCTCCCTCCCTTCCTTTCTTCTTCCTTTCCTTTCTTCCTTCCTTCCTTCCTTCCTTCCTTCCTTCCTTCCTTCCTTCCTTCCTTCCTTCCTTCCCTTTTCTTGTTTTCTTTTTTGCATTCTGTAGCCTAAGCACGCCATCCAGGTGTCAATCATGCCAGTATTAAGTGAGCTATTGGAGAGCCTAGACGGATGAGATGAAAGAGTCCAAGTCCCACAGTCACACGCGGAGGAGAGTTGCAATCAGTCTGGCCCAAAGCTTTAGGAGAAAGAGAAATAAGCCCCTAGCTTCTCCCTGAGTATCCCTTGCAATAACATTTTAGCTTAATGTACCCTCACTAACGCAACAGAAAAGCAGCAACATTAAATGAAAAATATGTAAAACAATAATTTTCATAGAGTAGACTCTGGGACCTAGGGCTGAAGTTAGCATTAAATGGGAGGATTGATGCGTCCCAACTGTGTATCAAGTATGGTTTCTACAGCACAGAGACTAGACTTCCTTATGCAATCCCATCCTATGCACACTTTTATTTTATATATGTGCTAGGAAATTTTTTATAGGAATACTATGGATACTGAAGCATAGGTGAGTTCCATTTAGCCTGGAGTGAATAATGAAAGACACAAATATGTGTGCCACATGAAGTCAAAGCACATAGTATTATAATTGTAAATCAACGAAAAATAGCAATTCTGACAATCTTCAGTGGCAAAAGAAATATATAGATGCCATTAAAATTCATACTAGGAAATAAACGTACAATAAAACTTCTGACGGATTTTTTGATTATAACATATTTTTTGTTTTATTATTTGTCAATATGTTTTTTCATAGTTCTCCAAAGAAGATTTTTCTGTTTATGCTGTTTGAGGGACTGGCTCCTTGAAACCACCTTAAAGTAATTTACTGTAATTGTTCCTTTTATCTCTCATGAGATTCAATTTCATGTTTCATCTGCTTCTCCGATTTCCTGTTGTTACCCAGTGAAATGTGTTTGAT
This sequence comes from Loris lydekkerianus, assembly GCA_963574355.1. Classification (NCBI taxonomy): domain Eukaryota; kingdom Metazoa; phylum Chordata; class Mammalia; order Primates; family Lorisidae; genus Loris; species Loris lydekkerianus. Next base: position 21,939 of record CAUYPK010028782.1, on the reverse strand, counting down.
GCTATAAAAAAATTCATGCAAGAAGACTTTATCAAACAGTTTTGCAGAATATAATTCATATGTTAAAGGAAAAAGAAACTGAAGATTTGAGTAACAGCTTTGTAACTGTATTGTCTTCATAGCACTTTTTAAAAACTTAGTTAAATGAATGAGTTTAGTTTATATACTAGACTGTCCCATTTTCTATATAGTACACTGAACCAGACTTTTTGAAATAATTTTAGCTGGTAAGTAATATATCAGATGATTTCTTTTAAAATTTCTATGGTTATTATTATCACAATAATTGAATATATATGGACATGATTTATTTCAGGTACTTTTGTGTAGTACTTAACACTCAAATATTCCTGTCAGAAATATTGCAGTGAGTTTAAATAGCTTAGTCAAATTATTGTTTATTAAAAGGCAGAATCAGAATTTAAAATCAATCAGTTTGACCCCTGAGCCCATTGTTTAAACATGACTCCATGTGTTCCCCCAAATTCACATCGTTTTACTACAAGCCTGTCATTTACATGAAAGGAAATTGAGGCTTACGTAAGAAAGATGACTTTTGTAAGAATGCACAACAATTAAATAATGACAGTTTCTCTTGTAGAGTGTTTCAGAGGGTCCCAATTTTCCATAACACAAATTTAAAAACTGAGAATCACTTTAGTTAACACAAAATTTTTTAACAATATTAATTATAGCAAATTATATTCAAAAACTAATAATTTACTTAGTGTAATGTAGTGTGAGAGATGGGAACACAATACAAATATGTCTAATACTACTATTTGCACTAAGGAGCACATAATTTACTATACGATATGCAATGTGCTGATATAGTAGGCTAAAAGTATTTACAAGATGTAGTCAATGAATTTCCATTTTGCACAGTGAGATCCCAGGAAAGGATTCATTGAAAATATTGTATTCAATATCATAAATGATTTATCACTACTTCATGTACAGATTTGTGCATACTTATTTGCCAATTGAATATCTTTACTTAGAAATGACCAACTCGAAGTTTAGACAGAATTTAGAATAGCATATATTATTACCACAAAAATGAAATAATTTGTCCTCTACATAGTATTTGTGTTTCCTGACATCTCCTTCCAATGTATCTTTTTCTACCCTTGGGAAGCAGAAGACATGATATGTGATGATTGAAGAGTCTGGGGCTGGTGTGACTCCATTGAAAGGTTTTCAGTCTTTGCAGGTGATTCTGTTATAACCTGACATTTTGGAACATTTTACCTTCACTCTACAGGTGAAGAAGTTGTAAAAGTTATAATATTCAAAATTTTCCCAGTGCCTGCTTCTGGCCGTGTATTTTCTGGATCACTTCTTCTGTAAATTAACTGCTCATATTTATGGGTTCAGTGGAAAGACTATCACATAGATGGCTGAGGTTATGACTAGGGTAGTGGAGTGAATTGGCCTAAGAGTTTTATGGTCCTTGGAACACATTCTAACCTCAACCCTTGGCAGCTGTGTATAGAATATTGGATTATAAAGTATTTGTCCACGGCCAACTATGTTATTTGCTAATTACCGAGTACGTAAAAGCATTCATTGTCAATATCTAATTATATTCAGTTTTATTTTATTTTTTATCATTTTCATTTTTTCCCTTTTTAATCTTAAAATATTAAAGGGGTACAAGCGTTTTCAGGTGCATGGACTACTTCTATAATGCTTGAGTCCTGGCTGTAACTGTGTCCATCACCAAATGGTGTTCACCCATTAGGTGGGTTTTTGCCCTTCGCTTCTCCCATTCCCCACCCCCGTTGATTTCCACTGATTTTTACTTCTCCCTGTGCAGTTAGTTCAGTTTAATAGTGAGTACACGTGGCATTTGTTTCTCCATTCTTAAGAAGCTTTACTTTGGAGAATGGTCTCCAGTTCCATTCAGACTGTTGTTGCAAAGGTATTAATTCCTCTTTTTTAATGGCTGAGTAGTACTACATATGCCACATTTTATTAAACCACTAATAAACTGATGCACACTGACTTGATTCTACATCTTTGCAACTGTGAATTGTTCTGTAATAAACATTCATGTGCACATGGCTTTTGAAAAATGTCTTCTTTTGGGTAGATACACAATGGGAGGATTGCTGGATCAAATGATAGGTCTACTTTTAAGTTCTTTGAAAAATCTTCACACTGTTTTTCATAAGGGTTACATTAATATGAAGCTCCACCAAAAAGGTGTAAGCATTCTTTCTCTTCTGCATTCAGGCCAGCATCTATAGTTTTTGGAGTTTTTATAAAAGCTACTCTAACTGGGATAAGTCAATATCTCCTTGTGGTTTTAATGTGCATTTCCCAGATGATTAATGATGTTGAAAATTTTTTCATGTGTTTAGTGGGCATTTGTATTTCTTCTTTTGAGAAGCTTTTGTTCATGTCTTCTACCTACTTTTTAATAGGGCTGTTTCATTTCTTTCCTGCTGATTTGCTTGTGTTCTTTGTAAATTCTGGATATTAGCTCTTGATGAGATGTGTAGCTTATGAATATTTTCTTTCATTCTGTATGTTTCCCATTGTCTCTGTTGTTTCCTTTGCTGTGCAGATGCTTTTTTGTTTAACCAAAGTTCATTTATTAATTTTTGTTGTTGCTATCATTGTCTTTGGAGTCTTGGTCATAAATTATTTGTCTAGGACATAACTGCAAGACTTTTTCCCACATTTTACTCTAGAAATCTTATTGTTTCATGCCTTTGACTTAGATCTTTTAAGAAGTGGAACAAGACAAGGTATTCATTGCCACCACTTGTATTCAATAGTAAGTCCTGGAGCAATCAGACAAGAGAAAGAAATAACGGACATAAAATTCGGGTAAGAGGAGGCCAAGGTATCACTTTTCACTGACCATTTAATCTTATACCTAGAAAACCCCAAAGATTCTACCAAGAGTCTCATGGAACTGATAAATAATTCATCAAAGTCTCAGTATACAAAATCAGTGTAGGTAAATTGTAATATTTCTATATACCAGTAACAGTAAAACTGAAAGTTACATGAAAGACTCAATACCATTCGCAAGGCTTCAAAGAAAAGGAAATATGTAAGAATATACTTAACTGAAGAGGTGAAATATCGCTACACAGAGAACTACAAAACTCTGAGAAAAGAAATCATGGAGGATACAAACAAATAAAAATCCATATCATGCTCATGGATAGGTAAAATAAACATTGTTAAAATGTCCATACTAACCAAAGCTATTTACAAATTCAGCATAATCCTCATGAAATTACCAATGGCATACTTCATAGATTAGATGTAAAACAAATAGCTCTATGCTCCATTTGGGATCAGAAAAAGTCCAAATAGCCAAAGTCATCTTAAACAAAAATAAAAAATCTGGAGACATCACATTACCACACTTCAGACTATACTACAAAGCTATGGCAACAACAACAGTAACAAAACAGCATGGTATTGGTGCAAAAATAGAAACACAGACCAATGGAACAGAACAAAGAACCCAGATATAAAACCATTTACCTACAACCAACCAATGTTTGACAAAGCGCACAACAATATATACTAGGGAAAATAAATCCTATTCAGTTTTATAAATTATGAAAATAAAAAACATATTTTGAGATGTTACTTTAGATCAGTATTGAAGCTACTGTAATTTTGAGGGTTGACAATATGTCTCTTTTTAATACTGAAACTACTTAACATTCTTTCCATCAGACCATATTTGTTTATGTGTGTGTTGAGGGTGGGTGGGTCTTGTTATTCTCATCCTGAAAGTAGGATGGACTCTTACTCACAATTTTAATAGGATTTCAAAACTGATTATTCCACCTACACATATCAAGACTATAAGAAAAAAAAATATACTGCTTGCACAATGGCGGTCTCTAGAGATAACAAGGCATGCCTCCAACGCAGGTCCAAATTGACAGGATCCTGAGTTATGGTTAGAAAAGGCGATGGGATCAGAGTTGCCACAAGCAGGCGGAGGCTTTGGTTGAATTTCCTGCCTGCACCAATAAAGGGAGAAGCTGCAGTTTCTAATCAGTTTGTCCAGATGTGGAACACAGGAAAAGGGAGGGGTGAATTTTAAAATTTCTTAGAAGCCAGACATCAAAAACTGAAGTCCGACGCCCCCCTTACATTCCTCTAGCATTTGGAGAATATGCCTGAAATACAAGCACTTCTGAATGTATTACCAGCCTTGTCTACCAAGGGGTAGTATGATGCACTCAGAGTGGCATGCTCTAGCAAGGAGCATCCCGGGTAATGACATGTAAACTAGGCATACGGTCAGTCGATCCAGGCTTCTCTCTGGCAGGACTTCCCCTACCAGAAGACAGAAGACTATAGGCCTGTTGCACCTGTCCCTGTTACAACCATCTCTGTCTTTATATATCACTTGCTTCCCCATTTTAACTATCTAAAAGTAAAATTTAGTTAGGGAGTTGGGGTGGAGGAAGAGCCTATAAATTAAAATTGATTCTGCCCACCCATTCTGACACATATTTAAAAGTGATAAACCATATTACCTCTGTCATCCCTACAGTCTAAGTTTTTGTGCCCCTTTCTCCTCAACTGCGGTCCTGTGTCTACGTTGTTGGGCAGTACATCATTGTGACACCACCTCTAACGTCTTTCTGACCCTTCCAACTTTTCCACAGTATTCTCTCAAATTCAGTCTGTCACTTCCAAAATTCCTTTTATCCTTTATTCTTTATCTTTGCCAAGGTGAGTTTCATTCTTCTTTTTCTTATTGAACCTAACTATTCCCTATATATATTACTTCTCTTACAGCCTTATCAAAAATGCCTTTTTATTTTCTTACACTTCACACCCCATGCTCCACTTACCACAGGAGGTAGAATAAATGTCTTATTTGTGCTTCTGTGGTGTTTCCAGGTGACTATATGAATCTCCATCAAACAAACACACACGCGCGCGCGCACGCGCGCACACCCACAAACACACACACTCAAACCAGTGTTGAAATGCATGCAACCCGACTGTGCCATCTGCTATCCCTCCAGGGAAGGATGCTCCTTGCTGTGTTAAGGATAGCAATTTTTATGTGCTGGAAACTGGTGTCATTTTCTTTAAATTTATATTTTCTTTTTCTATATTCCTTAATTGAGAAATATCCTAATAATTAACTTTTAAAAAACAAATCAATCAAGGCATTTATAGTCTCTCAAAAATAGTACAAATTAAAGCTAAATGATTAACAGCATCATCCTTGTGCGTGCAGTTGAGGTATAGTTGGGTACAGTTATGCATCCTGTGTGCTTTGAACAACTGTGAATAGGCACAATGAAAATAAAGATTAATTGTTTAAAGTTCATGAATTCTTCAGAGAATTCACACTCTGTTGATTTATTCTTTATGGTCTTTCATAAGTTCAAAATACAAATGAGTTTATCTACCTTTGGGAAATTTTTCTCCCTTTGGCCTTTATTGTGTTTGGTATGTGGCATGTTCCTCTGTCACAATCTAAGTATAAAGGTTAAAGGATTTTTAAATTTTAATGTAATTTTAATCAGAATATAAATGTTCCAAATGTGTAACTGACATTAGGACTATAACTGACGTATGTGCAGTTTAGAATGTTGAACCTGAGGCTTTTGACCTCCCTTGTGCGTGGAATGTGGTATAAACATGCTTGGGAGCAACCCTGGCTCCTGTGCTGACATCAACACAGATAAATACAAGCTCCCAACTGCTCTGCTTCAGAAGCTATCCAAGCAATTTTAAAATCAATTTGGTATTTGACAGGGAGCCATTGCAGCTCCCACAGGAAAGCAGTGACATGCTGAGGCCACTTAGTGTGAATAAAAATGTGACAGCAGCATTTTGCTGAAGTTGGAACTTCTACAGCTTTATTTACTTTTTTCTAATAGGCCATGTAAATAGGAACATGATGATGGTCTAACCTAGAGGTTAAAGCAGCAAATCTGTTGTCACAATCTCAGCAGGAAGTCAGTCAATGGATAGGTTGTTTTTTTTTTTTTTTTAAGGCATTGATAAAATTAAATTATTGTCAAACATCTCAGATTACAATGAAAAGGCAAGGTTGATTCCAAATTTGCTGCCAAAGGTTTGGTATTAGAACAATGACCGTGGCCTCTAAATTTAGTAAAGGAAGCCAGCATCAGGAAATAACATACGTAGATTTATTATTATTATATATATATGTGTGTGTGTATATATATATATATATATATTTTTTTTTTTTTTTTTTTTTTTTTTCAGTTTTTGGCTGGAGCTGGATTTGAACCTGCCACCTCCAGCATATGGGACTGGTGCCCTACTCCTTTGAGCCACAGGTGGGGCCGGAAATAGAATATATTAGGCAGCAATTTTAATTCAGCCATTCTGGCATCCCATTGTCTGCATTATTTAATATCAAATGATAATACTAAATTAATGTATTTAATTCTACACATTTTACAATTTGTATACATTTAAATTGGACCTAAATCACCAGCTATATATTATATAATCATTATTATCATCTGTGGCTTTAATCCCACTGAAAGGTAGAAGTTAAGCTTATCTATCCAAACCTTAGTAATTCTCGCCCCCCTTTTGAAGGAGAATTCAAAAAGTTATTGGGAAAATAGGGTTAAAAATAAAATGTATAACTTTGTTTTTCAACATAAGGTCCATTAAGTTTAAGACACTTTTGTAATCAGTGACAGCAACCAGTAAGGACATCCCTAAAGTACTGAGGGTCATGGGAATTTAACCATGCCATTGCCATCTTTTTAATTTAATTTAATTTTTTTTTTTTTTTTTTTTGAGATAGAGTCTCACTTGTCACCCTTAGTAGAGCGCTGTGGCATTACAGCTCACAGCAACCTCAAACTCTTGGGCTCAAGTGATTCTCTTTCCTCAGCCTCCCTAGGAGTTGGGACTACAGGTGGCTGCCACAACACCCGGCTATTTTTAGAGACCGGGTCTTGCTCTGGTTCAGGCTGGTCCCCTAGAGCGCTAGGATTACAGCTTTTTAATATTATTTACTAAAGAAAACCGAGTGCCCTTCAAAGATTTTTTTTTTTTTTTTAAAGATTAGGAAACAAAAAGAAATCAGAAAGAGCCAAATCATGATGAAAAGGTGGGTGACTAATGATTTCCCATCAAAACTATTGCAAAATTGACCTTGTTTGACGAGAGGCCTGAGAAGGAGCATGGTCATTGGAGAAGGACTCTGTGGTGCAGCTTTCCCAGGCATTTTTTCTGCTAAAGCTTTGACTAACTTTCTCCAAACACTCCTGCAATAACAAAACAACTGCCATTATTTCTCTACTTTTATTGTTTCACCTATTCTAAATATTTCCTATGAGTAGAGTACCGCGTGACTTTGCAAGTCAACTTCTTTCACGTAGTGTGATATCTGAGGATTATCCATGCTGTTTTGTGTTAGCACTTCATTCTTTCTGTGACTAATATTCCCATCTATGGATACAAGACACTGTTTTTCTGTACATCTGCCGATGAACATTTGGGCTCTTTCCACCTTTTGGGTACAGTCAATGGTCCTTCAATGAACATTTGTGCATGAATATTTGAGCAGCTGTTTTTAATTTATATGTGGATTGGTCATTTTTGCATAGTTTTGAGGAAATATCTACTAAAGTCCTAGGCTTATTTGCTAATCAGGTTATCTCTTTTTGGTTGTTGATTGTAAATATTCCTTATGTATTCTGTATACTAGAACTGTATTACATACATGACTGGCAAACATTTTCTTCCACCTTTTAGGTTCTTTTACTTTCCTAATAATTTCCTTTGATGAAAAGGTTTTTTTTTTTTTTTTTTGTATTTTAATAAAGCCCAATTTATCCATATGTTCTTTTGTGATTTGTGCTTTTATTTTTTATTTAATCTTTTGTTTGAGAATTCATTGACAAATCTAAGGTCAAGTATATTTGTTTCTATGTTTTCTTCTAGAAATTTTATAGTTTCACCTCTTATATTTGATGTTTAATCCATTTTTAAGCTAACTTTTTATAGCGTGAACTAAGAATCTCTCTTTATTCACTGGCATGTCAAAATCGAGTTGACTGGTATAACCTACTCAAGAGACTGTTTTATCCCATTGAATAATTTTGACATTTTTGCTGAAAAGGAGTTGACCCTGCATTTATTTCTGGACTCTCAATTCTAGTCTCTTAATCTACTTGGCTATACTATAATAATATCAGTACAACAATATTTTATAATTTTCAATGCATAAAATTTTCACCTACTTGATTAAAGTTATATCTTATTATTTAACTACTTAGATGATATTGGAAATTAAATTGTTTTCTAAATTTCCTTTTCAGAAAATTCATTGCAAGTGTTTTGAAGTACAACTGATATTTGTGTTAATCTTGACACCTGATTCTTTGATAAATAGTTTGCAAATAAATTTATTTAGGAATTATTTGTAATCTTTATAGTTATATATAAAATTATAATATTTATGATTGAGTCACATGCAATCAGTTGCCTGCAAACACATAAAAATAGATGAACACAATCCTTTAGGAGTAATACCTTTTTTTCTCCCTGCAGAGCAGGGATGAGGGTCTCACACTGGGTATATATATAGGCGGCTTTCTTCAAAGCTGCAAAGGTGGGAAGGACATTGAGCCAGGACAAATGAACATATCACATGCTCTGTCAACTTTTTAAAAATTACCCTTTAAGGGCAGTGCCTGTGGCTCAAAGGAGTAGGGTGCCAGTCCCACATGCCAGAGGTGGCAGGTTCAAACCCAGCCCCTGCCAAAAACTGCAAAAAAAAAAAAAAGTTACCCTTTAAAGCTTCAGTGCACACTGTTGACTGTGAACCTTTGACAATTTTTCATAATTCTGTTAATGTTAATTTTGAAGGTGCTATGGAAGCACTCAGCTTTGGAGATACACATTCTGCCATTCACACTTGAATTACTCAGTTGATTTTTCAGGGCAATCAAAATAAGTTAAATGTGGGTGACATTTAACAAAAATGATATATTCATGGGATCCTCTGGTTAATCTAAGAAGTTCATCTATAACAAGACTGATCCCACCAAATCATGTAAAAGAGAGAGAGAGAGCAATTAGTTCTAGGAAGTTCAAAAAGCCAAAAGCAGATAGAAGGAGAGGATTTTGTCATCATAGTAAATCTAATGCAACTGCTTTACATTTATGTCTGCCCATTTAGTATTTCAAATATGAGGAATAAAGACTGTTTTTAACACTAACCCTGGCGTTAGGAGGGTGGTATTGTATGATTGATCCTCGTGGTAATAACCGGGAATGGAAGAGGGAGAGCTGTCTAAAGGAAAACATTTTACTCAGAAATGAAAATCAAGAGTTCACCACAGGTAATTCACTACAGGTAAGGCACTACAGGCTTCAAATAAATCTCCACTCCAACTCAGCAATCTCTGGACATACGTGCATAATAACATATCTTCCTAATGAGAAGAGCTACAAACTCATTTCTATTCAATTTTATGCTCTTCTTTGCAAACCCGGGAATTGAAGTCCACTTCCCAATTATGTTCTAAAGACAGCACTGCAGTGGTCATGAGAGCCAGTCAGGACCTCCAAGCCTGTCGTAGCTGATGATAGTGAAGATGCAGATTGTGGCATTGGCCTGGAAAGCCCTGTCGATATCATCTTTTTAAAGTGTCTAATACAAATTGCTGAGTCATTCTAGAGTCTTCTCCATACAATCCTGAAAACATTATTTTATTTACATTTTAGTACATAAAGTTCATTTTTAAAACATCCTAATCTCATGTTTTCATTATTAAAGATAAACTTACAGTATTAGTGTGTAGTAGAAAATAAACTAGACAATATAGTTTTATAAAATGGCTGAGAAAGAAGAAAGTGAATTTAGGATGCAATGTCAACCTTTACTCTCAGAATATCTACAATTATTATTGAATATCTGTTGAATTATTGATGTTTTCACACTACTTATTCACTCTTCCATTATTTTTTATTATAACACGTTATGTTGGAAATGTTACTACTTTTACACATGGGGCCTAGTAGATGTATTTTTCTTCATTTATAGCACATTTCTACCTATATAGCCAAGGTGGTACCATGCCACTGGCCCGACCCTGTCACGCACCTCTTCCCCTGCCTTCTTTCCCCGCCCCTTCTCCACAATAAAAAAATAAAAATAAAAATAAAAATAAAAAAATATAGCACATTTCTATTTAGACTAACAAAAATTCCAAATGTAAATGTTTTTCTTAGTCATACAGAATCAAGAATTTCACTTTTTATCTGTATAAGCTACATATTTATTATAGAGAAGGAAATACATTAACTTCATGATATTTGGCTTCAATACTCTTCCGTGGAAGTCTTTCCATTCTGGATTTTGGAGGTTCATATTTAAAAAAAAAAATGACAGGAAAGAAAGTGGTACTATATTTAGTTTTATTCTTACCATGTACGCCTTACTCCACACTTTGTATTTAGCACCATACTATTGGGATCTGTTTCAAATAAGGATTACTGGGGAGGCAATATAATTTGTATTATTTATTTAAGGACCAAAACTGTACCAAACATATTCTGTAGTTCTAGTAATCATAAAGACAAAATTGACGACTTCATAATGTGCAAACTGTGTCTATTTGATTTTTATTTACTTATTTCAGATATAATTTTTACCTACCTAAAACAATTAACAAAGAAGTTATATATATTAAAAATCAATTTATTGGGAGAAAAAAAATCTTCTACACAAGACAATCAATTAAAACAAATTTCAAGTCCAATAGTTACCTAATTAATTTTCCGTGCACTCAGCAATATAAACGCCCAAATCTCATGTGTGCTATTGTAAAAGAGAAGCAGAATAGGAAATCAATTGTCCTTTTATTTGATGACAAAATGTATTCTTTGGTGGTCAACTTTTAATTTGAGTATTTTAAGATGGATGGATTTTATAGACATCATTTTTTCATTCATTTTGTTGTAACATTTGTTTCTGACAATGGACGGAATCATGATGTAACTGTTTTATCAGGCTAAAAGAGATTGCTATCAACTGGGTTATGTAAATGGAGCCATTTATACTAATACACATTTAAATAATAGTTATGACAACATTCAGCTTTCTCCATGATTGTAACTCTTAAAATGCCTCAGATGTGAAAGAGAGCTTTAAATATTTGAGAAACAAAGTTAAACTGTGAGAGAGACTCACAGATGCAGTCAGATTGATTAAAAGAGCTAATTCTGGGGTGAAATTTGTGTGGGGGATCTTTCCTTGTCATGCTTTATTTTCTTTCTCACTGATCTTGACCTCACCGGGTGGTTTTTCTTCATTTCTAGTGAGAAGCTACAGTCCAGGATGGAAACAGATGGGGCAAGTAGTAGCTTCCATCCCGTGAGATTCCTTGTCCTTAATTCCCTGTGTTTTCCTTAAGTTCAAGATGAAAAGAGGTTTTAGAAGGCATTCTTAGAGGAGTACTCAAACAAAGAGAACAAATGATGGTCCATGCCTAATTGCTGGCAGATAATCAGGATGCGGTCAGAATTCCAGACCAGGTAGATTCCATCTGAATGTGCTGTAGCCAACTAACTAATCTCAAAAGGTTAAACTTGAGGCTGATGCCTACTGGGGGGATGGTAATGTAAAGAAACAGAAAAAAAAAGACATAAGGAAAGAGGAAGCATACGAAGAAGAATCAAAGCAGCAGGAAAATAATCTAAAATTTTATCATGAAAACGTTCAATGTCCTCAGAGAATTATAAATTCAAAAAAAAAAAAAGTAGTATTGGAAACTTTAACAAGGGCAAAGAATTTTTTAAAGAGAAGCTGATATAAGACTAAATATCAAACAAGAGAGTAGAAAACATCTAGAAATATGGAATGAAACCACATCTGAGATAATGAGAAAATTCAAAAGACTTAGAAAAAAATCAATATACAAAGTAAACACATGAACAACATTCAACTGGATACAAGAAGATAATGAAATCTATTTTTAGAGACTAGAGAAAGCATTTAATTCTAGATTTTAATAGACATTTTTATAATATTCAAAGAAATGCATGTGGTAAAGGGTACTCATGCAAAGATCTAGAAGGTTTATAACAAGAAGACCCTCCGGAAACACAGTGTACATTTTCATCTGCTTTGCTGAAGATCAATTGGTTGTAGGTGTCTGGTGTTATTTGTGAATTCTCTATCCTGTTAGACTAATATTTGTGTCCACTTTTATACCAGTCTCTTGTTGATTTGGTTACTCTAGACTTGTAGTAGAATTTGAAGTCAGGTGAAGTAATCTTCCAGATTTGTTCTTTCAACTGCTTTGGCTATTTGGACTCTTTCTTTTTTTTTAATTCCATATGAAATTTATGATAAACTTTGATAATTCTGATAAAAATTTCTTTGGTGTTTTCATGGAAATTGCCACTGAATCTATAAATTCCTTTGGTAGTATAATATTTTAACAATATTCATTCTTTTTTTAAAGAAATATAAAACAATTTATTACCCAGTGTTAATCATTATTTACAATAAAGTAAACAGTACATAATTGGATAACACTCTGATTATTATAAAGTTGTTATTTTTATGGCTTCTTTTGAACCAGTAAGCCAAATACTGAAAAGTTTTAGTCTACATGTAAACAACAAGTTGGGGTAAAGAAAAAACATGTAACTGGGAAAATGCCAAGAAGGCTAAGTTAACTATTGTGATGTGTCAAATGGTCTGTGAAGCTAGTGTATGATGCCCCATGATCATATCAATGTACACAGCTATGATTTAATTAAAAAAAAAAAAAAAAGGAAAAAGAAAAAACATGTAGGTCAATAGTTTAGATCATAAAGTTTGATCACACATTTATGTCAGCAGGTCTGAAACTGCCAACATCATTTAACTATCTGATTAGGTTTGTATAAGTCAAGTCTAGGAATGGCTTACTCTAGGAATCTTTAATGTCCATTTAACTAAGTCTTATTTGTCTACCGCACTAGAACACACCAGAATTTGTCTAGTTTCCTCATCTAGATGTGGAGTTTATTGGTAATGATAAATTTTTTCCTTTTAGAAATTTTGTAAGCACAATTTTGCATTTATATGACTTTACATATAAATACAGATTTTGACGTGGCTGTCTTTAAATTGTCCATTTAACTTGTCCAATTAAGAATTAACTATTTTATTTGAAATATTACGTCTTCAGAAAAATTTTCTATTCTTACATTGCTCAGAATAATAGTATTGTAGACACCTGGGCTTATGTTTTGGTGAATGTTTAAAAACAAAGAAAATCATTTACATATTCATGTTACATACACACATACAGAAACAAATTAAAAAACAAAAAACAAAAAACAGAATGATCCTTAGGCATAGAGTTAAACACAAGTTCTGATTGAATAATGGCTGTGGAAATTTCCCTTAGCATTTAGAAAAGCTGTTCTAATATAGAGGAAAGAATACACCATAGTATCAAATGTTCTTTTCCAAAAAAGGAAGCAACAAGAGAAAGCTTTTATTTATTTACTCAAAGTAACCAGTATAATTGATGCAGGCCCCCTCCCTTGGATTGTCCCGGTACTACTTTCAAATTTCTTTTATACCTGTATTCCTTTTATACCTAATCTGATCAATAAATCTAAAAAACTTCTCAATAGACTAATCAGGGGGAAAAAAAGCAGAGAAGATACAAATTACCAACAATAAGAACTAGAGAGAATATCAAGTAACTACAGATACTAAAATGAAAACATTTTACCCACAAATTTATACCTATAATGATGACAATTTCAATAAAATTGAAATATATTAGCAAACCAAATTTAATAACACATCACATGAATTATATGCAATAACCAGGTAGAATATATCCTTGGGATGCAAGGATGGCTCAAGCTATGAAAATCAATCACTGTGCTATATCACACCAACAGAGTGAAAGATAAAAACTACAGCACCACCTCAGTAGATGCACAAAAACCATTTGACAGAAATTCAACATTCTTTTGTAATAAAACTCTCAAAATAAGTATATAAGGAACTTAAAATCACATTAACACATTAGCACCATTACTTCATAATAATATTCATTGTTTTAGTTCATCTTTTACTTATCTTTTGATCTTCAAAAAAATCAGAGTAGTTTCATTATAGTGTTTATATGGGAGGCAACAAGAGGATGTCGAGTTATTAAATATTTCTGTATTGCAAATACTGCTTGTGACACATTTTCTTGCAGAGCTCTGTGTATTGAGAAGTTTTTGTGTGTTAAAGAAGAATAAGAATTTGCCATTATGAGTGAGATATTGCCAAGAGAAAGGGCTGTGAAAAGACACACTATAGAAATTCAGTAGTTTATTATATGTAACTGCTCAGAATATTTCATGAACAGATTTGAAATCTCTGTAGATGCATCATTATAGATAAGTGAATTTCAATTTTGACCCAGAGACACAAAAGAAAAGCAATTGAAACATGTCCATAAAGAAGAGTAGTTCAACCTGGTAAAATAGGGCCAAGGAATTATATGATTTTGGCACTTAATGCTTAGTGGATGAGTGAGGATAATTTCCAGTCACCATCTGATTCTAATATCAATTCACAGAAAGAATATTTGTAACTGGAGTAGCAACCTGGAGGTCTAATTGACTTTTGGAAACAGAGCACAATATGCTTAGACAAAAATCTATACAGACTTAAGAGTACCTTAAGACATTCTATGAATATGTATGTATGAAAGAATAGATGAACAATACAGGCGGTGCTTGTGGCTCAACAGAGTAGGGTGCTGGCCCCATATCCCAGAGGTAGTGGGTTCAAACCCAGCCCCGCCCCCCAAAAAAAAACTGCAAAAAAAAAAAAAAGAAAAGAAAAAAAGAATATATGAACAATACATAACACATTTTAATGCTGCTATTTTGATTTTATTTCTATTATAACTCTGTTATTTATAATATATAAAAATATATAAATATTTATATATTATAAATATAGATCAATATATATTTACAAGTATTTGTAGGAATAATAGTATTGCACAATTTATTGTAATTAGTTGTAACTCAGGAATTGTATTGAGAACTTTGCCTATAGGGTCCTTATTTTTCAAGTACGATATGAGATTAGTGTAATCAAATATCAATTGTATTGTAAATTGTACTGTATGTAATTCCAATCTATTAACTCATGTATAATTTTCCATCCCTGAAAATGAAACGCTGTAGAAATCAATGAAACTGATTTTTTTATTATTCTTCATACAGCCAGCTCTTTGGTTTTGTATGACTGAAGATATTACTTTTATTTTGTTATTGATGGCAATGTAACTTTCAATTCCATTTTCAATTTATTAATGTTTTAATTAGGCAGTCTACACTAATAGAAAATAATTTATAATCTACATTTAATCACATAAAAGGAAATCCAGATTATGGCTTTCTTTGACAAATTTCTTTTTCATGGCATCACTAATTGAGATTTTCTTTCTTTTGCAATTGTAGTTATAATTTATGTACTACAGAAAATTATAAAATATTTAAATAAAATATTTAAAATGTATTTAAAATATTTAAAATATTTTTTAAAATATTTAAAATATGGCATACTCATTTTTGTGGTGCCATCAAATAAATAAATGTTCATATTTATCATATATATTTCAGGTAAATAAATATAATAAAAATTCACTTTATTCCATTCTTACCACTGACCCAGAAATAATGTGTATCTTTTTTTATGTACAGTTTTTAACATTCAGTTCTGACATGGATAGTTTTTGAAATCTTATTGCAGTTTCCTATGGGACCTGAATTAATAGTACATGTACAGATTTTTATTCCTCCAATGCTCCATTAGAATGGCTCTACAATGAAATAGAACCTTAAATCATACATTTGTGAAAATCATTTTAAACAATTTTTACAAAAGTTTCCTTTGCTCTTACAAATGTTCAAAGTGTCTTCTTGAGTGAGTGCATTGTTCTATGTCAACTTTAATAGATTTTTCTCTTTGCCCCTTGGTGAATGTTTGGATGAAACAACTCTCCCTTCCAGCTGTTAATCCCACTCTGATGAAAGCTCAAACCAAATTGACAAGCTAATAGAAACAGAGATGGATGGTGAAACTCCAGTGATTTCTTCCTTTGAAAAAGTGACTGATAAAAAAATATAGGCTTCCTTTGGACGTTGAAGGAGCAGTGATTCAGTGCTTTATTTCCCAGGGGTCAGCATGTTATGTGCTAGGTTTTTCCACCTTTGAGGAACTATATCCTATTTATGAATAATACCTTTTGAAATCCCAGTGTTCATTCAATAGAAAAATAAAAGACAGCACATTTACAGAAAGGTTACGAGTGTGTCACGGAAATCTGCTGGCCTATATTCCATCCCTTTAAATTCAGCTCTAGTTGAATGAATATCACTCATCCAAGTAAGAACTTTATCCCACACTACAACGTCTGCTTAAGAACTTATTCCCAAGCTTAATTCCCAATTCCCAGCTATATTCTGAGCAGTAGAAAGGCAAAGTCTAGTCACATTTTCCTCAAGCTTGTGCAATAGTAAACATTGATGAGAACACTCCTTTCTCTCCAGAGAAATACGATATTCTATTACCTACTCAACTGCTTGTATATCTCTATTAAGCCGGGAAAAGATAATTTTCCTGAAATTATTAACACCAGAATGTTTGTAGACCACAGTAACATCTTTTAACAAACGCTTATTATTTATAGATGTTATAATGTAACATTTCTTTCAAAGATCCTTTAGCAATTGGCATGACATGAGGAATTATTTCCAAAAATCAATATACTTTTCTTCTAACATAAGATAACTTTACTGTGCCTATTTTGGCTCAAGTTTTTATCAGCATACACTAAGACCTTTGTTATATTTTGTCAGTATAACAAAGTTCTCTATTTCTTGAAGGATTATGTGTATCATCAGATCAAGAAAGTGCTATAAAATAAAGTTGATTACATTTCAGTTAATAAGTATGTCTCAGTACCTAATTTTGGCTCAGAAGCAAACAGAAGCAAATAGATTTTTTTTAAAAAAGCAATCGTCTTTCAGGATTTTGTTACCTAAATTAAACTTACCAAATCGCAGCTCTCAATCTCAGAACCAAGGTAAGAAAATTCGTGTATGTATAATTAGAATGTAAAGTTCATTCAGTAGCAAGGAATGTAGACCTTGCCGAATAAGGGTGGAAGCAGAGGCTGTGAGACAGGTGGTGAGATGAGATGAAGTCCATGACAGTTCATTAAAACAGGGCTTTTCACTGAGGTATACATCACGTTATGAAAATCAACTGGGAACGCTCATATTTCTCTGCTGTATGTTGAGCAGGAACTTTCAGTCTCCTCACACTACATCATGCTGGTTGGATCTTAACACCACATTAATATTTTAATTACTTTCTATTGACAACCAAATGTTTTCTGGAATAGAGCAGAAGGACTATACCAGTTGGTTCACCTAACTCATATTTACCCCTTCTATTTTGTAAATTGTATATTAATTTTGTTCTCATTCCTGCACATGTGAAAGGCGGAAGATGCCACTGTTTTGTGTATTTTGCAAGAAAACAAATACTAATTAAAAGGTGTGGTTACAGGTAAAATTAAAATCTATCAGTCACCTTTGTGCGATAGATGAATTTTAAAAGCTATCAATGTTTTCTTCAGTAATAATTATCAATATTGAGTGACTATTTATTTAGAATATATATATGCTTATTCTTTTGTTTATCCATCAAATATCATGGAATGCATATAATAATCTAGATATTGCTCAGGAATATGGAGGTACCAGAAAGCAAGTTAGAGAAAACAGAACAAATTGAGGCAAATGAATCCGTAGCCTATTAAATATTGAGAACTTCTTATGCACAGAATATAGTCAGGATCCATTTTCTTATGCAATGTTTGAAGCATTTAGATTAAAATCTACTATCTTGACAGTTGTATACTATTTATTCTATCTCTTTCATTTTCCCCCTTTTATAAATATTTCATGATTATCTTTAAGTTCTTGTTAGCTAGGGTTTATGCTGTATTTTTGTAATTAATCTAAGTGTAGATATTATACTTGTACACATGGACCATTTAAATATTACAACAGTATATTTTCTGTTTTTCTTCCCATTTTTGATGCTATTGCTCTTATACATTGTACTTCCCATACATTTCACGTGACACATTGGTACTATTTTTACTTTGAATACTCAGTTTTTATTTAAAGAGAATGAAATTTAGAAAATGCATTTTGCATCCACCTTTATTTTAATCAGGTCTATTTATCTTCATTTGTTTGCAGATTCAGGTTTCCATTCAGTATTATATATATGTTTTGATGCTTTTTGAACATTTTTATAGTGCTGGTCTCTTGGTGCTGAATTCTCTCTTCTGTTTGTCTGAAAACGTATAGTCTATTTTTGGAGTGAAAAATAGTTTCACTGTATGTAGAATTCTGTGTGGGCAGTGACTGTACTTTTTTTTTGGCATTTTGGAAGTGTTAATCTATCATATTATACGACTTAAACTTTACATCTTCCTTTTCGTATAAAATGAATAATTTTCAGTCTTCCATTTGAGATACTCTCTGTATCTTTGACGAGCAGCAGTTTGATTATTACATGTGTGTGTGAAATCAAGCACGTGAGTGTGTGCTGATGTTTGTCTTTTAATTTGGCTTTCTGGATCAATATTTCGACTTGACTGATAGCATTTAGGAATTTCTTAGCTACTTATGCTCAAAATTTTTCTGCCACATTCTCTCTCCTAATTCAAACTGTTGAAAATTTTCTGAAAGATTTTAAAGACTCATTTTGTTTGCTGGTTCGCACCCCCCCCCACCCTTCGTTTTTCCTTTGTGTTTTAGTTTGGGTGATTTCCATTGATTTACCTTAACTGTTTCATTTTTCAGCTGTGTCAAGTTTACTGAGCTGCCTGGGCCACTTTTGATTTCTGCTTCCATTCTTCTAACATTTTCACTTAACTTTTTCGACAATTTCTGTGTCTGTACTGAAATTTCCCAGAGGCTTCTGCATTCTGGTCACCTTTACATTAGAGCCTTTAAAACATTAATCATTATTAGTTTAAGTTTTCCAATTGTTACAAAACCTAGAATATGGCCTAGTGTACAACTTGCATTTTGATCGTGTAATTCACAATGTGCACGAATATTCCGCTAGAATGTTAGTGTGAGTAATTGAACTAACGCCGTGGAGAAGAGTTGGGTTTGAGTTTTGTTGTTGTTTCAGGGCACCACCAAAGTTCACATTCTTCCACTATTAATGTGTATTTAGGGGGGAGCTGGTTTGCTGAAGAATTTTTTTCTCTGCTTCAGAATTTCTCTGTGTGCCTGCGCCTCTGAATGCGGCTTCTCCCAGTCTGGGTTCATCTCCCGCAGGGACTGTATCTCAGCTCGCAGGTTACAGGGAGGGCTGTTTTCTCTTCTGAGCCTGAGGACGCCAATGCGTTTGGGTCTTGGTGATACAGGACAGGTGGCGCCACTGCCAGCTCATCCTGGGGCCACAGCCGGCAGAGGAACCAGAGGGCTATAGGGTAGTCAGGGGGGCGGTAGGAGACTCCAGTAAAGGGAGGGTCCAGACAACTGCTGGGGAGACACAAGTCCTTAGTCTCCTTGACTTAGGACTGAACAGGGAACCCCCATTTCCTATGCCTGCGTCAATTTCATGTAAGTTTCCTAGGCCTCAATTCCATGAATGTACTGTGTCCATTCATAATGCATTCATTCACCTTGCCCCAGTGGAAAGGACTGTATCTATTCATTTCCTGGCCTCATATAACTATAAGGAACCCATACACTATATAGAACCCCTGGACAAAGAGCCCAGAGAGAGAGCTTTTCTCCCCCAACTTGGGTTTTCTCTCTCTGCCAGGAACTTTGGTGTTTTTGTATTCTTTTCTGTAAATAAATTCTGTCTTATCGCTGATCTATGGTCCTTGGATTCATTCTTCCAATCACTGAGACCAAGAATCCTTGAAAAGAAGTCTAGTAACATTGGGACTGGTCCAGCTCCACCCCCAGGGAAAGGAGAACTCTAATTACCCGGGACTTTTCATTAGTTTCTGCCCCTTCTCTGGGGGTAAAGGACTTTTTCTCCTTTCCCAAGCTGCAGGGGGTTTTCACATGGGCTCCAGGGCTACAGAGCTGCCACTCAGTCCTGCCCCTTATGGCTTCCTGTCCCATCTACCAGGATGGTGCCGAGTGGAAAGGTTTCTTATCATGTTTTCATAATATTTTTCACAATGACTCTAGAGAAGAGTTTATGAAAAAGTACAGCCCTGACTCCCATATGCAGCTTCCTACATTCAGCATCTGTTATTTTGTTAAAAAAAAAAATCACCCTTACTTTACCCGTTGAGTACACATTAGCCAAGTGTTGAGTGCTTACTCTACACTAAACAGCTAGTACAAATATGGGAAAATAGAGGCATCCATTGACAATTCTGTGCCAGTTTTACTAACTCTTGCCTGCGTGTTAAAACGTTTATGTCTCTAGAGCTGTCCAATCAGCACTGAAGATAAATAACATTCTCTGGTGATGAGAGGCAGGTTAAGCTCACAGGTGATTCCATTTGACACCTGAAGTTGACTGCTCCTGCCCTCTGGTGACCTCTGCTGTGCTTCAGTTTAGCTCTGGGGTCCTTACCAAGTGTGCCTTACAACTGAAGTGCTGGAGGAAAAAAAAAAAAAAATACTGAAGTAAAAATGGAAGACAAACTTTTTAAAATAATTATTTCTTTCTCTAACTATGGTTCTGTAGTGTTTACCTGTTGGATCAATTTTTATTATCTGTTTTCATTTCAAATTAGGGAATACTCTCCTGCCTGGGTGGAATCAATGGGATGATTATTTATGAGACAAAGAGCATGATAAACACATTACCAGACACGGTCCCTGATTTCCCATGGTGAGCTCTAGATGTTCCCAGTAAGATGTCTTTTAAAATGTATTGCATTTACTTATTTAGAGACAGAAAAGTAGAAAGTGGAGTCACAGGATTCACAATACTATAAATCTTTCTTTCAAGCAGCCAAATTATTTCCCAGGAGGTCTTTGGGATAGCAGAGGTTTAGAAGAAAAGGAAAGACAGGATTGTTCTTCCTTACTAGGACATTGGGATATAAGTTTAAGATAACATTTTAGTGAGATACAGAACAACTATTTTTGATGTTGCCCTACTAGACCAACTTGACCAAAAATCACAGTACTCTGAGGCTCTTGCTTTGCCTAATCAGTCCTTGCATTTACCCCCAAGTTCCAGCATCCCAGTCTTGAGAATAAACACCAAAGAAAACATAAACAAAATACCTTGTCTGCCCCTAAAAATCTTAGCATAGACAAACCTCAATCTTCCTTTCTCTTCTTTTACTTCTTTCTTTCATTCAAAACCCAAAGATGTTAACACATTCTGGGTTCGATACATTCAAGAAATTGAGGTTGAGTAGAGTTTCACACCCGCTAAGATTTACAATATGTAGGCAGGTCACAAGGGATCAGAAAATTCTAATTATTAAAAAGATATTAAAGATATTTTAATAGCAAAATTCAAAGGGAACTCCAAGTGTGAATACAGGTAGGGCTGGATGACCACCATTGTGTACCAGGGAGTCCTCCTCCCATAGGGCTAAATTGCATCCGTTTTTTGGGGGAAAAGCCTGCCTGTCAGAGCAGACCTTGTAAGATTAAATGACTTCATTCCCTGAAAGAGACAAAGTTCACATGTAGACAGTCACAACAGTTATGTGTTGCGTGACCGGAGACGCGAACGAGCAGAAGCTTTTCTGTAGGTGTAAAACTCGCTCCTGTAATTATTAAGTCAAGAAACAGGCCATACACTCTGATATGGTGTATAGCAAAGTTTTTTATTTTAAGTTCAGGTTTTATACTTTTTCAGTCAGGTACACACTTAATCCTTTTAACGAT
>CAUYPK010028780.1:0-35664 GCA_963574355.1 Loris lydekkerianus | reverse complement strand
TGGACCTCGACCTGAGCTTGACTAGAAGCAGATCCATCGAGCTACTTCCGCGTAGCAACGACTCAGCAAGGCCTGGCCTCAAACTGCCTCTACCTAGATACAGCCAATGTGGTACCATGCCACTGGCCCGACCCTGTCACTCACCTCTTCCCCCGCCTTCTTTCCCTGCCCCTTCTCCACAATAAAAAAGTAAATAAATAAAAATAAAATAAAAAAAAAAAAAAAAAGAAAGAGGGAGTTTGCTGAGCATGTGTGACCCTAACTTTCTCTATATCAATCTCCCTCTCTGCATCTCTGTTTCCCATGTGTAAAACAAGAAAAAAAAAAAAAAAAAAAAAAAAAAAAAATAAATAAATAAAACAGGATTCAGCATAATCCAAAGGTTATCCTCTATGGACTGTTTGCCTTCAAGTAATAGGTTCCACCAGAGTGGGAGACCTATCATTTCTTACTGTAATTTTGAATGTTTTTCTTCTCTCTCCATTGAATTTAGTTTGACATTACAGATTTTTGTCTGTTTTCTGGGACTTTCTTTACAAAGACCCAATCACTTCATTTATTTATCCAGTTGCATTGTCTATTTTTTTTTTTTTTTTGGGGGGGGGGAAATTTATATTTTTATTTTTACTTATGTTCTTATTAGTTCCTCTTTCTTTAGCGTTTTTGTCCTTTTTTATAATTTGAATTCAAGAAATAATTTATTTTCCTTGTCTTTGGTGAAATTATTTATGTTTGTGATATTATCTCTGAGCAGAGATTTTAGGGTATGTTTTATTAGAATTGATACATAGAATTCTGCATGTCTAATAATCTATAATTTTAGTGTTGATTTCTTTATTGACTTGAAAGCTATTATGTAGAACAGTAAAAGTCTTGCTTTATTATGACTTTTCTTTTAATATTGAATACTAAAAATGTATTTAGTATTGCATTTCATGTAGTCATTTATTTATACTTTTATTGATTGAATTGTAGTCAGAGACCCTGGCCTGTGCATTTCTGATTAGGATAGTTAATAGAGCGTTCCTCAGGGACTAAATATATTTCACCTGTTTTGTAAAATGCTTCACAGAGTCTTCAACAAAATTCTTATTTCTACTAAAGGTGTTTGAAATTGTTTCCTTCCCAGCACCAGTCAAATACAATTTATTACCAAACTCTGGGTAATATCTATCCCCCAAATATTTCACCTGGATCTCTTTGTTCCCACTTCCACTGTCTCCACCTTCTATGAGCAGCCCCCACATTCCCCTGGTCCACCAGAATTGCACCCTTACCCTGACTCTTGCTCTTTTCCAACCAATGCTCTACTCATCATTCAGGTGATTTCAATAAGCCAGACTGTTTGCATCCTTCCCCCAACACAACAAAATTATAGTCAGGCCTTTTTTGTTCTCCATCTATCACAGGTCTCTTTCCCCTTTCTTATCATGCTGTAGCCCCAGAAGCCACAGCCCTCTTTTAGATACTTGAATATATTAGGCACTGTCCCATCTCAGACCCAGGGCACGTGGTGTCCCTCTGGCTGTAGCAGCATTTGCCTTTTCCCCAGACCACTAGGTATAAAGGAATTCCGTCTTTTCTACTCCCTTGCCACTTTCATTATGTCCTGTGCTGTTTGCTTTTAATAGAATTTAATATAATTTATAACTGAATATTTATTTGTTACAACTATATTTTCTTTGACAGTCTGGAAAGCTCCACGAATACAGGGTGTTTATTTATGAACCACAGAAAATCAATTCTTACCACATTTCTCATGTATAATAGTTTCTCAAAAATATGTTGAATAAAAAAGTGACTTGTGTAGAGCACAGAGTATGATGTGTCTCCTTAAATTTAACCTGATTATTTTTAGTATTCCGAACATATATCCTTATTTGTTTGTTCTTCTTCACCAATCAAGCGTGGAGCAACAAGTATGGAAGTTCCCACTGTAATTATGTTTCTGTCAATGTCTTCTCATATTTCTGGCATATTCTGCTTTAGGAAAGATGAGGCAGTTGTTCAGAGCATAAATGATTTTTTGATGGTGGCAATTGTGCATGGTCTAGCCCTCTTGGTTATTGCTAATAGAATTCAGTGCAAGCTTGCAGCAGGGGATGTATAGCTTTGCAAATACTTTCTCCCATTCTGTAGGTTGTTTCTTCATTCTGTTCATTGTTTCCTTTGTTGTACAGAAGCTTTAAGAAGACACGAGGGAACGCCTCCATGACAGGGATTTGGGCAATAATCTTTTGAGTATTACCTTAAAAGTACAGGCAACAAAAGCAAAACTAGACAAATGGGATTCTATCAAACAGTAAGTTTTATATTAGACCTCTGGAAAGGGGTGGTTCTTTGCAGTAAGCCATTTTCTGGAACACAAAGTGTGTGCCAATTTCTTAACCTTTGCTGTTTGCCAGAATCACAGGGCTCAGATAACATTCATTCTTGACACCTTCCATTCATTCTTCAAATACACTTTGATATGGTTTCTGTTCTGAAATGCCTTTTTCTTATGCCATCAATGACCTTTGGCCACATTCAATTCTCATTTGAGAATTTCTTATTCTTAATATTCTCTAACTCCCACTAGCATTTGGGATAGCTGACCACTGTCTGTGTTTTTAGAATGGTAACTGCTCTTGACCTTTATAAAGATTTCCTGGGTTTCCTCCTTGCACTGTAGCAGTGATTTTTATGTCTCATTTGTGTGATTTTCTCCATCCCAATGTCTAACACTGGTATTTTGTAAGGCTTACCTTTGGGGCCTTTCCTCATGCATGACACTTTCTTGAGGTGATGTCATTCTTTTTTATACCTTTGCATATTATATCTTTGCCTACAACCTTCCAGTTCTCACCTCCATCCCCCACTTCTTTCCTGAACTGCAGATTCATGTATCTGCTACTTGAAAGCTCTACCTTATTTATCTAAATATACTAAATGAACTACTTTTTATTCCCCACATATGTCTCCAAACTTCTCCCATGTCTTTCATCCATTTAGTTGTGTAATCTATAAATCCATACTCTATCCCCTCACTTCTTTCTTCAAAGCCATGCCAACCTCTGCCCATGGGCATATCCAGAGTTTGTCTCCACCCTCAACAGTCATTGTTCAAACCATCATTATTTTCTGTCTCCACTCTCAACAGTTATCGTTTAAACCACCATTATTTAACACTTAAACTACGGTGGTTGCTTCTAATTGTCTCCCCTACTTCTGTCATTTCTCCCTCTCAATTTACCACATAGTGGCCAGTATAATCTTTTAAAATCTCTTATTGAAACATATTAGTGGTGTCCTTAGATTAGAAGCCATAATTTAGAGTAGAGTTTTTCCAACCTCAGCACTAGTGATTTTTTGTTCTGGATGATTGTTTGTGGCTGGGGACTGTCCTGGGCATAGCAAGACATTCAGGAGCATCCCTCCTCTAGCCTTGAGGTGCCAATAGCATCCCTGGTCCCTTCTTTCTGGAATGCCCTGTCATTGTGTCTCACAACTTGTTTCTCTGTTGAAATCATGCTTAATATGTGTCAGAGATGCCAACTTCTTCTTAGATCCTTTCTGACATTTCTCAACCCACCTAAAAGTATTTCCCAGCAAAATCAATTGTTCCCTTCTCGATCCTTCTTTAGCTTTCCATTTGTACTCTAACTATGGTATTTATAAGGTTGCATTGTGGTTATTCCTCTGTTAGCTATATATTTTTCTTTCTTGTTTGAATGTAATACTTACATAATATATGAAACGTTTGGAGCATAATAATTTTAAATAATTTTATTATTTAATTCTTTTATTATGTTCCCACAAAAAAATTGCATCTGCTGTGTCAATCTTGCCATTCTCTAATTGCATAGAAATGCAATTATGTGGTGTTCCCATAGAAACTATATTTTTTCCTGGTGCGTCTTTCCTTTATGTCCTCTTTGAATCTACTAGCTCCCCATAAAGATGTTTCAACTATTAGTTTTTCTCCCTCCAACACCAATCCTCATAGTCGCTTTTCTAGCTGTTTTGCAAAGTAGAAAATGCTCCAGAAAACTAAGAGGCTCAAGGTCACTTGGCTTGTCTAAAGCAAAGATAGTCAAACACAGTCTGCAAGAACCCACACTTCTTACACTGTCTTTCTAACAGATGGTCTATTGGAAAGGACAATTGAGACCAAAAATAGACCTGTAATGGCTTATTAAGATGCATTTAGGGAGAGAGAAAACACATTTTACAAGGTCCAATAATGATATAAACACAGTACCTTGCAGTTGGATAAAACTTTCTGGAAGCACTTTATCTATATGGCTGTCACATCAAATGTTCCCTGTGGTCAGGCTCCCATCCTGATGCATCTGATGCAGTGGAAATGTACCTGCTGCTGTGATATTGTCTGTGGGCTTTTGGGAGCATCTCTCTGTTTTCTAAAATTCTTTTCCCTCTCTATAAACAGACAACCCACCCATCACTTAATGCTTTTATGTGGACCTAAGCCAAAGAGGAGCATTTGCCCTAATTTAAATGAAAAAAAAAAAGCATAAAAAAAAAAAAAAGCAGAATCTTGTAGGAGGCCTTAATACATATTAGTTCAAAGGTAGTGCACATAATTTGAAGCAGTTAATGTATATACACATTTAAGCTCCTTTTGGATAAAGTTTATCATTTTTATCAAGATCTGGTTTTGGAATGAGATTTAGAAATTCAATGAGAATTTCTCAAGCCAGAATTTAGCAGAGAGAAAATGATAAAACAGGGGAGTGTGTAGACCCAAATATCTCATTAACACAGTTGAGGAACCTTCATCTCCTGAGGAATAGCACACATAAATCTTTGTGTTCTGAGCAGAGTGAGCAATGAAATAGCAGACCACTCTTCACACTTCTGGCTCAGGTTTGGCCTTAGATATATTAGATCCTATGAAATGTGGAAATGCAGGTTCAACTAGACACCTGTCTCAGCCCCCGAATGAATTGTTATTGTGGCATTTGTAAACAAGTATCTTGTGAACATCTTGGAGTCTGGAGCCAGAATTTTGTGTTTGTTATATCAC
The DNA here is from genome assembly GCA_963574355.1 of Loris lydekkerianus. Taxonomy (NCBI): domain Eukaryota; kingdom Metazoa; phylum Chordata; class Mammalia; order Primates; family Lorisidae; genus Loris; species Loris lydekkerianus. The sequence continues at coordinate 30,638 of CAUYPK010028780.1, read as the reverse complement.
CACCCACAAATAAGAAGTGGTGATTTGAAAGCACTCCATTATTTTGATACACTATCTGTACACATTTAGCTTCCTCTTTATTTATCATAATTTGAAAAGAAATATTATTACTTGCCAGTGGATAGAGTTCACCATATATTTATCGCCAGTGTTGTTATTCTTTACATCTGCATGTGTAATTAAAGAGAGGAAAAAGATAGTACAGCTGTAGTTCTTCACATATGAAAAAGATGGAATGAGAAGAATTATTTTTGGAATTGATGAGATGATGTTGGCTAATGGTTTGGAAAATAAAATAGGATTAGAAATGAAAAGCAGCTGCAAACTTTATTCTGGTCTTGGCCTATTAAATTATTGTGAGGATGTATATACCAAGCTAGGAATTTTATCACTTTCTAAATTCATAGAAACTTTAGAAGTAAGTCATGAACAAGTAAACAAAGTTTAATTACACTTGCATACCTACACACACACACACACACACACACACACACACAGAATTTCAATAAAGACCATAGACTGCTATTATTCAGGATTTATAGATTCTGCTCACCCTCTTAGACTTGTGATGGCTGGAGAAAAACTGGGTAAAGGAGAGACAGAGAGGAAATAGCCTGAAAAGTCCTGGGGTAAAGAATGAAACCTCTCATCCCACCAAGGGCCCAAGTCAATTCCCCTGGGAGTTTCCAGTGATGGGGGGTGGGGTGGTGAGGCCCAGCAGTCTCTCTGAGCAGATCTAGGCTTAGAGGTAAATGACGTTAATTCAGAACTGAGGGTTCAAATCTGTGCTAAACACGGAAGGGCCAGAAGTCACCTTTGCCCTATCTTCTAGAGAAGATACTTTGGATGGCCACTTTTGTCTGGACAAGTTTTTGGCTGTCCCAAGGATGAGGCTCCTGCTCAGAATGAGCCATTTATTGTAGTCCTTTTTTCCCAAGTACCCAAAGAGTGACAGTGACCCAGTGTTAGCATTTTCTTTTTTTTTTTTTTTTTTCATGAATCTCATTTTCATTTGAGCACCTGAATTGCTTGATCGCCTCTCATCATCTATAGCTTTGGGTAGCTTAACAGAAGTCCCAGCAAATAGCCTTTTTTCTGTGACAATAATTTCCTGTCTATTCTAACATCCTTTCTATTTTGACTGCCTCAGCTTTTCTCCATATTTCCTTACTTTGTAGTTTCCAGAGGATCATCTTTTAAGGAATCTCATGTTAGCTGGTGGAGATGTTGGGCTAATAGAGAAAGCAGAAATCATAATTTCGTAAGATAATACCTGCCAGAGACTCCTTATGGGCAGACAATCCATTCATTTCTCTAAGGTTGTGATTCTTAGCTAGAGAGGTACATCTGGCTTCTCCAGAGAGTTTTTAAAAACCACAGAATCCTTGTACCCACCCAGATCTATTACATTGGGCTTTGAGGAATAGAAGCCCTGTGGATATTTACCAGTGAAAAAATATCTAGTTTAGATCCTCTGAATTTTACTCTGAGAGAAAACCAATTTGAAATCTGGGTACTTGTACTACATTCTATGGTCCCAGTAGAATTGTATTTATGAAATAGTTTGTTAAGCCTTTGTACTCAGGTTGAATTGAGTGGCTTTATAAAAATCACTAATTTACAGTAAATTTGGTAACAAGAATATCGTCTATAGCTTCACATATTGTTTTTGCATTAGGCTCCTGGCTAAAAATTTCTCTTAGATTGAGTGCAATAGTTGAGGTGGAGGTTGGGAGAAGAGACAGAAATGACTACTTTTTTCTGAGCAACTTTCACTTTTTGAGTTTTAAAGTTTGTAACTAATCAGATTTCCTCTTTTTTTTTTGTAGTCTTCTACAAAACTAAGTTGAAGCTCAAATAATCCAGTTTTAACAATTGTATGTATATTTTTAGTGTACATTTCTGTGCATAACTTTGTCTTTATTTGTGAAATTATATTTTCCTTTGGGCTTAATTTCCTAATCTGCTTCCCTTATTTTGAATTTATTATAGGAAATTTCATCAAATCCTTTCTGGAAATGAAGAATAAAATAAACATTGCATAACAATAGTCACTTTTTTTTTTTTTCCTTTTAGAAAGTTTATATTAGACTTGGGAACAAATATTACAGACTCCAGAGTGTATAAAAGTATAATACATATGAGATGAAGAAATTGAAATTAGAAATGACAGCTTAACACAATCTTTTTTTAATGATATGATCAATTATTAACACTATCTTTTGAATATAATTATTACATTTCTATAATATGGTAACATTTTTCTGATCATCTTTTTGACCATATTATCTGGTTTTCTTTATGTAACTATTTTGTATCATAACTAGCATTATAGTTGTTATTCTATTTTTGGGAAAAACTCAAACTGTGTTTTCCTGTGGTCTCACAAGCAAATGTGATCCCGAAATGTAGGGATTTCTCCCCACCAGCAAACAAGCAGTGGATGCCAATTGCAGGTGCTCTAATTCAATTCCAACATTACCTGGAGATAATGTTATCCCATAGGTTGGGGGCTCAATCCCCAAGTCTGCCCCTCAGTGCCTTCAGACACCATCCATAAGTCCAGGCCTCTGGAACTTCCAACAGACTGGATTCAAGTTTGAATTTGCACATTGCCTTCTTTGGGTTCAAATAATTTGCTAAAGTGGCTCACAGAATTCACAGAAATGTGTTTATTTATTATTACAAAGGATACAGAGAATGAGATGAACAAGATGAACAAGGTGAGGTATGGGAGAAGGGACGCAGAGCTTACATGCCCTCCCTTGGGCCCCACCCTACAGAAGTCTCCACGTGCTCTTGGGTTTTTGTAGAAACTTCATTCTAAAAGGATTCTTTCCTCCATGATACGTGGAGCGACCCTCTCTGGAATAAGTGTCTTATGACCCACAATCAGAAAGGTGAACGACTATTAGAGTCCTCCCTCGAGGAAAGTGACAGAAGGGCAGAAGAAGGTCAGAGAGATTCTATTTCCCTAGGCTGCTCATGAGACCTAAAGCACCAAACACTGTAGCAAAAAAACTATAGCAAGGGCTATATATGGGAGTTACAGGAACCATGGACAAAAACCAATAAATACTGTACATAGACATCTTAATATCATAACATTATATTCTCATTTTAAAGTTGAAAAAGCAGCAAATCTTTGTTAAAAGATGTTATAATGTCCACAGGAATATAATCTCAAAATTTGGGGAACATTATGAAATCCCTTCTCCGATTTTACAAGTAATCATTTCAAACCAGTCAGATCTACAAAATCTATTTAATATTTTTTATTAAATTCATATAATATGAATGGTAGTATATAAAAGGCTAAGATAAAAATATAGAAAGAATAAGGTAATCCCTGACCTCCAGACATTTGTAACTCCATTAGCTAGAAAAACATAAAAATATGATTTAAAGGAAAGATTAAATAGGATAAAATAAATAGTTTTGGACTAATGCTTTATCATGCTATCAATTAAAGAGAAATTAAAATGTTATTCTATTATTTTGCCTATTAAATTGGTAAAGACAACATATAATTCACATTCAAATCTGTTGATGGAACAGTGACCTGAATATAGGTTAATATATTTTTTGGATAATATTTTTTTTTGCAAATATTCTGGAAGACAATTCTAATACAAATATGTATTAGAAGTCTAAAAGAGATTCATATCTTTGGACATAATAATTCCACTTTTATGATTTTAACCTGAGGAAATAGAGACATAATCAAAGACATATTTACAGGAATGTTTTACACATACAACCATAGAAAAAAGACAAGAGATAAAAGTAAAAGTGATGTTTGTCTTAGAATTTAAAATGTTTTACTTTTTATTTAAAATATTCTATTTTTTTAATATAACCTTGATCACCAGGGAAAAAAAATCAAAACATGTAATTTAAAAATTCTTAGAGAAACTGGTTATTTTAATCTATGTAAAACCAAGTGTTGATGTTTGGAAATAATCCAGTTAGTAGTATCCAATTTTATCATAACTCCAGTTTATTGTAGAAGAAAGAGAAGGGAGGATGGAATTTGTATCCACAAACCCCACTTTAGGAGAAGCAGCGACGGAAACAAGCTATTTCAAGGAGAAAGCCTTGTAAGCATAGCTGATACGCCTCAATGTCTGCAAGGTGCAGTGGACTTTGATCTGCCCCTTTCCTGGATCACAGGTGCTGATACAGTGTCATGGGAAGAAGGACACTATATTCTGAGGGAGGCTGTCAGACGCAGCTGCTCCTGCCATCTGCTCTGCCTTTGATTCATATTGTTTGTCACTTCCCTTGTGCCTTTTTTTTAGGCTGCTGTCCAGTGCTCATTTTTAAGTGACTTCTCTGAGACCAGGGGATTGATAGTCATAACAGCATGTTTTCAATTCTATTTTACCTGGAGGGCTTCTGTTATCAGAAAAATGAATCCAAGTAATATATCAGAAACCCATGTGGGGAACTGGAAGTTCAGTTCAAGAAGTTAATCAAGTTTTTTGTCATCCTTTTTCTTTGACGACCTATTTAAGTAATTTGAGGATTCTGGGTGTGTGTGTGTGTGTGTATGTGTGTGTGTGTGTGTGTGTGTGTGTGTGTATTTGGCTTGAATGTAGACTGAAGGATAGAGACATCATTTCGATGGCACATGTACCTCAAGTGACAGCTAGGCATTGGCTATTTCCCATCAAATCAGTTAGCTATATCTTTTGTGCCTCAATTGCTCTAAGCCTAATGATTTATTTGATTAAAGGTTTTGGTCTTTTAAGTAAAATAATCAACCCATATTCATCAATTCATTTGTTCAAGTACCTGGGCACCTACTTTGAGCTTGGCTCAACATCAAATTGGGAGGATAGAGATGAGTAAGGGTATTCCTTCCTTGAAGGTGAGAAAAAAGCCCAGTTGAAATTTGTTTTGGGCATTTCAAAATTTTTTTGCAAATATTCTGGAAGACATTGGGCTATGCAAACACTATGAAAAGTTTTAGCAGCTCTCATTGAGGCAGTTGGTTGCCAAGATTGGATGGAAGAAAAGCACTGAGGAAATGGTTATAGCAAGAGGGAATATAAATGAAAAGGTCAACTTAGAATTCTATGGTTTTAGAAGAAAACCATGGAATTGCAAATAGGAAACTATAATGGATTAGGATAATATTGGCAACTGAAAAGAAAGTCACCTGGCTACTTTTTGCTTTTAGGTCTTCCTGGAGATCCCATGTGGAAGGTATCTGGAGACATGATCACAACAGTCCATTTAGATCTCTTGTTCTTTCCCTCTGACAAACATTCTCTTCCATGTCCAATCCGCGTTTAGCTGTGCAAGACTATGATGGTGTTTGCTATGCAAGACACTTCCTCCTGTTTGGCAGTAGCAACATCTGCAAACAACATTTGCAAACATTCAGAGTGCTCTGTGAGCAGAGTGTTTTGCATTTTATTTTGTGCTTTATTTAATTCTTACAATACACCTGAATGGCTAAGGCTTTATTAACCTCCTTTAATAGATGAGGCCAGTTTGGTTCATAGAATTAAGAAAATTGTGAAGAGCCACTAAAAAAAGCTATAAAGGATATTTTTAGTTAGTCTGGCTTGACTCAAGAACATGCTCTAAAGAATAGATTATTTTATGGATATGAAGAATAACTCTGGTTATCCTTGATACCATTCACAGAATATTCCTAGTTCTTTTTCATCTCAATACTGTTAGGATTGCATTTTCTGGCTTCCTGGTGGTGTAAGAGGGCCACAAAAATGGCTTAGCCCGTGAGTTGGGAATGGGAGATAATTGTTGGTATGAGATTCTTCAGAATTTCTCCATCTTGGGTAAAACATGACCGTGTTCAAGACGATGATTGTTCAGGCTGAGCCTCTGAGTGACTGTGAAAAACAGAGTCCCTGATGGTCTCTGATCATGTAGCATGAACAAGAAACAGATGCTTCTGGTTTGAATCCATTCAAAATTAGGAATTGTTTCTACAACAGAAATTAGCATATTGTGGCCAACACAATCTCTAATCTCTTTTTTTTCCAGACAAGAGGATGCTTTGTGTAAGTGGGCTTTTGTTTTTATCTGTTCTCTTAGATCACAGGGATCAAGACTGAAATTAGTGAATGGGTTCACTCAGGGTTTGCTCTTCTGAGATTTTATTAAGACCATAAATAGACCCCAGAGAGCCAAAAAAAAAAAAGACCATAAATAGATGATTTGAAAATTACTATGTCCACATCATGAAATGAACTTCACACATGTACCGAATAGTTAAGGTATGTATTTATTGCATGTACCCACAGAGAAACCCAGTGGTTATTTTTTAAATCATAAAGATACTTAATAAAATATCTGGATTTTAAAGTTTTGTCTTCTTTCCCAAACAGGAAAACATTATAAATAAAACTTACAATAGAAAACAATCAAATAAATACCAGAGTGGGAGTGAGAGATGGAATTATATGAATTTCTTTTTTAAAATTTCAATTTAATATGAGGGTACAAATTTTTAGGTTACATTGTTCTTATTTTCAAGGTAAAGTTCAAGTTGTAGAAGAGCCCTTCACCCAGGGGGTGTGCTGAACACCCTCACATTGTTTAATTATCCTCCCTCCTCCCACACGCCACCCTCCTCCTCCCCTTTGCTCCCACTCCTTGCTAGACAATATTTGTGTTTTATTGTTTGCGTGTGCATGTAATTGATTATGGATTGATTTCATATTAGTATTGAGTACACTGGATTTTTTTTTTTTCATTCTTGAGATACTTTACCAAGAAGAATGTGTTTCAACTCTATCCAGGTAAACATAAGAGATGTAAAGTCTTCTTTTCTTTTGGCCAAATAGCATTCCATGATATACATATGCCACAGTTTGTTAATACATTCATGGATTGATGGAGATTTGGATTACTTCCATGACTTGGGAATTATGAGTTGAGCTGAAATAAACATTCTGGTGCAAATGTCTTTGTGGTAAAATGATTTTTGGGTAGATACCTAGTAATAGGATTGTGGGATCAAATGGAAGGTTGACTTTTAGTTCTTTAAGAACTCTCCATTTTTTTTTCCCCCATAAAGTCTATATTAGTTTGTAATCCCACCAGCAGTGCAAAAGTGTTCCCTTCTCTCCACATATACACCAACATCTGCAGATTTGAGACTTTGTAACGTGGGCTAATCTCTGTTGGAGTTAGGTGATATCTCAGAGTGGTTTTGATTTGTATTTCTCTGATGATTAAAGATGATAGTAATTTTTTCATGTGTTTTTTTGCCATTTATCTGTCATCTTCAGAGAAGTTTCTGTTCAAGTATTTTGCCCATTTACAAACGGGGTTGTTTGATCTTTTCTCGTTGATTAATTTGAGTTCTCTGTAGATTCTAGGTTATCAAACCTTTGTCAGACTTATAACATGCAAAAATCTTCTCTCATTCCAAAGGCTATCTGTTTGCTTTGTTTGTGGTACCCATAGTTGTTCAAAAGCTTTTTAGTTTGATCAAATCCCATTATTTATTTTTGGTGTGGCTCCAATTGTCAGGGGCATCTTCCTCATAAAATCATCTCCCAGGCCAATATTTTCAAGTGTTTTCCCCACATCTCTCTAGAATTTTTATTGATTTGTGTCTTAAATTTAAATCTTTTATCCAGTGACAATTTTTGTTAATGGTGAGAGGTGTGGATTCATTTTCAGTCTCCTGTGTGTGGTTAACCAGTTCTCCCAGCACCATTTATTAAATGGGTATTCTTTTCCCCAGTGCATTCTTTTATTAGGCTTATCAAAGATCAAATGATGACACATGGCTGGATTAATCCATTCATTGTGATATTGGCTGTGGGTTTGTTGTAGATGGCCTCTGTCAGTTTAAGAAATGTCTTACCAAAACCTGCTTTCTTAAGTGTTCTGATCAAGAAATGATGTTAGATATTGTCAAAAACCTTTTCTGTATCAATTGAGAAAATCATATGGTCTTTGTTTTTTATTTTATTTATGTGGTGAATTACATTTATGAATTTACATATGTTGAACCAACCTTCCACCCTGGGATAAAACTCCCTTGATCATAATGTATCACTGTGAAACCCAGTAGTTATTATAAAAATGTCTCTTTGATTGGATTGTGGCAGAATTGAGACAATTCTTTTCCTATGTTAGCTGTGAGGCTAAAAATATCACCATTGGGATTTGGATTTTTCCCTGGGACTTTTTCCTAGGAAGACTTTTCTTAAATTTTAAGATTTGATTCCCCACTCTGCATGTACTCAGAATCCTCTGGGTTGCTTTTGCAGACCGCTATACCTGGCTTTTACCCCTAAATACTCTGAGTCAGAATGTTTGGGGAGAGCCCAAGGAATCTGTATTTTAGAAGAATGAAAGCCCCAAGACTCAATTCTGAATATATTGCTGACTGTAAACACATTTGGTTGTTTAAAACTATTCTTCCCCCCTCCAACTTTCATTTCAAACCCATACTTTTAGGTCCTTGGATGAATTCTGGTTGCCTGGGACAGTATTTTGTATGGCGGTTTTTACAACAGGAGTTTCTTGGGGTCTCAGGTGAAGCAAGGTAGAGGGAGCAAGGCAGGAAATAAGGAACAAAAAGTAGGCTCCATATGCTTGCTGCATCACAGAGGAGCACCCTGAGTAATGATTGTTTGTATTCTTTGCAGCGTCTTTTATCTTCACCCTGTCAGAAACAAGGAAATACAGCCTATGCATACTAAGTAGGAGTTTGAATCAAACAACCAGTAATTTACTGTTCTGAAGAGAGGGGAAATCTATTTTATTTATTCACATATTTTTACACTAAAAAAAGCCAGACTTGGAGTTAGTAAGATCATCTAGAAAGCAGAACTTCAGTGTCAGGACTCAAGTATGGGTCTGATTGACATCATGCTATGCCACTGTCTACCTGAAAAACTTCAGAGATATGTGGTGTTCTCCCAGGCAGTTCCCAAATTACACTTGCAGGCTATATTATAAACAGATACAGATACTGTCCCCTTTTTTTCACTGTCCAATCATCTTTGCCATCACTTGGCTCTTGGATTCCTACACATAAGACCTTAGTATCAAGATTCCACACCCTGCCTTTACCTGAGCCTTTAAGAATGGCATTGTTTCACCATTATACTTGGAATTTTTTTTCTTTATTAAAGATTCTAAACTCCAGTTATTCACTCACAAATACAAAGTGACTCATTCAGAATTAAATGGTGGTTAATGACAAATGTAGTTTGTACTTATAGATCCTTCTGTTTTTCCTTTTTCTCTTGTAAAGGAAATCTCAACCTAATGAAAAGTAGTGCTTATTGTTACTGGATCAAATGGTAAGTCTACTTTTAGTTCATTGAGGAATTTCCATACTGTTTTTCATAGAAATTGCACAAACCACGTATAAACGTTCCTTTCTTACTGCATCCACGCAAAAAGCATCTATAGGGGATAAATGGTGTCTCATTGTGGTTTCATTTCCCTGATGATTAGTTATATTGACAATTTTTCATATGTCTGTTGGCCATTTGTATCTCTTCTTTTGAAAAATTCTGTTCCTGTCTTTTGTCCTCTTTTTAAAGGTGTCACTTTTTTTTTCCTTGCTGGTTTGAGTTCTTTATAGGTTCTAGATATTAGCTTTTTGTCATTAGTATAGTTTGCAAATATTTTCTCCTGTCTTCTTACAGGGTTTGTATTTACTCTGTTGATTATTTCCTTTGCTGTGCTAAAAACTTTTTAATTTAATTAAGTCTCTTTTATTTACTTTTTGTTATTGCTGTATTTGCTGCTAGGTTGTCATAAATTCTTTGCCTAGGCCAATGTAGAAGACTTTTTCCTATGATTTCTTCTAGAAATTTTATGACTTTAAGGTTTATGTTTAGGTCTTTAGTCCATCTTGAATTATCTTTTGAATATAGCAAGAAATAGAGATTCAGTTTTATTTTTCTACATGTGGCTTTACAAATTTCCCAGCATTTTATTAATGAGCCATCCTTTCTCCAGTGTATGTTTTTATTTGCTTTGTCAACAAGTCAGTCAGTCATAACTATATGGTTTTATTTCTGGGTTCTCTATTCTAAATCCATGTCTCTACTTTTATACCATAATGTTTTAGTTACTGTAGTGTTTTAGTATAATTTGAAGTCAGGAAATGTGGTGCCTCAAGATTGGTTCTTTTTTGCTTAAGATTTATTTGTGCTTTTTTTTTTTAGATTCCATATGAAGTTTAGAATAATTTTTTCTAGGTTTGTGAAAAATGGCATTGATCTTTAGATGGGAATTGCAGTGACTCTCTTAATCACTTTAAACAGTATAGACATTTTAACAATGTTGATTCTTCCAAGTTATGAGCATGGAATGTTTTTCTGCTTGTTTGTGCCATCTATGATTTGTTTCATCAGTGTTTTGTAGTTCTCCTTGTAGAGATCTTTTACCTAATTTGTTAAGTATATACATAGGTATTTTATTTTCTTTGCAGTTATTGTGAATTATACTGCATTCTTGATTTGGTTCTTAGCTTGACTGTTATTAGAATGTAGAAATATTACTGATTTGTGTACATTAACATTGTGACCTAAGATTTTGCTAAATTTATCAATTGTAAGCATCTTTTGGTGGAGTCTTTAGATACTAGATCATATCATCAACCAACAGGAATAATTTGGCCTCCTCTTTCCTGATTTGGCTTCCCTTTATCTCTTTTTCTTGCCTAATTGGTCTGGCTAGGACTTCCGTTATTATGATGAATGTAAGTGGTGTGAGTGGGTACCCTTGTGTTGTTCCAGTTCTTTGGGGGAATGCTTTTAACTTTTCCCCATTCAGTATGATTATGGCCATGGGTTTGTCATATATAACTTTTTATTATTTTTAGGTATTTTCTTCTATGTTCAGTGTGTTAAGGGTTTTTTATCATAAAGAGGTGCTGGATTTTATCAAATGCTTTTTTCACATCTATTGAGATGATCATATGGTTTTGTTTTTACTTTTATTTATGTGGTGAATCACTTTTATTGATGTGCTTAAATTGAACTCTCCTTACATCTCTGGGATGAAATTCACTTGATCGTTGTGGATTATCCATTTATGTGCTGTTGAACCTGGTTTGCTAGTATTTTGTGGAGAATTTTTGCATCTATGCTCATAAGGGATATTGGTCTGTATTATTCTCTTTTTGTTGTGTCTTTTTCTGACTTTGGTATAAAAATGATGAGGATTAGTTAGGGAGGGTTCCCCCATTTTCAGTGTTATGCAGCAGTTTCAGTAGAATGGATGACAGTTCTTTGTAGGTCTGGTACAATTCGACTGTGAATCTGGTTTGGGGTTTTATTTTTTGGTTAGGAGATTTTAAGACACCTACACCTGAAAGTTTATCAAAACACAATTGCAAAAATGTCTACCAATTAATGAGTGAATAAAGAAAATATGATAGGGGTGGTGCCTGTGGCTCAAGGAGTAGGGTCCTGGTCCCATATATCAGAGGTGGTAGGTTCAAACCTGGCCCTGGCCAAAAAAAAACTGCCAAAAAAAAAATACTATATATATATATATACACACACACACACACACACACACCATTGAGTATTACTCAGCCATAAAAAGGAATGATATGATGTAATTTGTAGTAACTTGAAAGGAACTGGAGAACATTATCCTAAGTGAAGTATCTCAAGAATAGAATAGCAAAAACCATACATCCTCACTAATAAGTAGGAGCTAAATTTGGGTACACACAATCATAGAATTGTGTACATACAATCATATAATTACGCAAAGGACATTGGAAAGTAAGAAGAGGAAGGTTAAGGGGGGGGTGAGGGATAAAATCTTACCTATTGGGTATAAGGTGCATTATTCTGATAGACACACTAAAAGCCCTGACTTCCACATTATACAATTCATTCATATAAGGAGAGCACTTGTACCCCCTAATATTTTGGAATAAAAATAAAAAAGAAAGAAAATTTACAGAAAAGAAGACTGCCTACTATTAAAGGCCTGCTACTAAACTGAGTATATTTGTGAGCTTATAGCAATCATAGAGGTATAGAGTAAATGAGAAAGAGCTATTAGGTCTCATGGTCATCTCTAGTTGATGCATGCATTAGGAATTTCTTGACACAGTGCTTTTTTAGTTAGAACACTACTTTTCATCTCATGTCATTAAGTTGGCAGGCTTGGCCACAAAACACACTTGCCATGGAAGATGGAAGAAACTCAAAGGATCTGACTCAATCATGGAATTAATCAGAAAGTGCCAGAACTTCCCTGGCAGATGTCAATATCCAGAGAGTTTCAAGTAGTGGTTGGGGCTTGGCCACAAAAGTACTAAAAGAATACAAGAAAATTAAGCCTCAGGTAGATGGCAGCATAGCTCTATTTAGAAAAGGAGAAAATTAATAAATTGAAATGATACATGGGATCCTACTTTTCCCTCACCTTCTGATAGAGGATTCTGGGATGAGTTAGACAAGTTATGAGAACCTCAGCCATGTCTTATCTTTAGCAAACTCTACATAGCATCACATATTACAGAAGTAAAGGTAGAAAAGGGAGACAGAAAGCCCAGCAGAGCTAAGTGAAAGCTCTGATTCAGCAGGTCCAGATGCCCTGAGCCTTGTCCCTGTGTACTTTATATATGGCACAGCACCTCCCCAGTCTGCCTGTTGGGATTGAAAGGCCAAAAGGATCCTGCTCAGAACTTGCGCTAACTGAGCTGATTTAGGAATAAAGCACAAAAGAGCTTATAGTGGAGTGGAGATTGCAGGTGAACACAAATAGGAAAGGCAAGAGGTACCAACACCTTGACCTTACAAAAGACAATTATTGGTTGTCCTCTCCAATTTTTCCTCACTAAACCAGAGTTCTGTGTTTCTCTATCTTTTTCTTGGCAAGAAGATGCATTCATTTTACACACTCATGTTTTGTCTCCAGAATTTCAACCTGCCCATATTCTATTAGCTTGTTCTGGAGGTTCTGTAACAGGCTTTTTTTTTTTTTTTTTTTAAATTTCAAATTAATATGAGGGTACAAATGATTAGGTTGCATTGTTTCTTAGGTAAAGTTGAAGTTGTAGTTGAGACCTTCACCCGTGGATTGTGCTGTATACTCTTACATTAGGCACCTTAGGTGAGAGTTTACCAATTTCCCTCCCTCCTTCTCTTTTCTTCCTTTCCTCTCCCCTCCATTTGAATTTAATTGTGTTCTTCTCTCCTGTGGGTGTGTACTTGTTTATTTATAGGTTTCATATTAGTATTGAGTACATTGGACACTTGCTTTTCCAGTTTGCTATGCTTTGCTAAGAAGAATGTGCTTCCATACAGGAAAACACAAAAGCTGAAACAGGCTCTTAATCTGTGGACTCTTTCTCAAATCCCTATTGTGTGACTCATGCTATTTCATCTACCTGAAATTATTTTTCACACTTCTTTTTGTTTTAACGATTTTCAAGAGCTCCCAATGTTACTCCTTGCTGGAAGCCTGCTCCAAGCTCCTTGGATTTGGGGAGCTATTCCTGTTGTGTGTGTGTGAGCATCCTATGTATGATTTTCCTTTTAGCATGTAACAGATTATATTAAAACTATTCTCATTGCATTCTTGTCTACTCCAGTTTAGGCGTTTGTCCATTAGAGCCCTCTAATATATTATGCTGGGGACTGAATTCACATTTCAGTCCCCAGCATAATATATTAGACGTACATACATAGAGTATTGACATAGTCAATATTTGTTGAATTAAATAAATGACATGGTTATAAAGAAATATTTTGTTAGGAAATTGGAAAGCGAACCTTTGAGTGTCTAGAACACAATTTTTTAAAAATAATCATCTTATTATTTTTATAAAAATAATCATTACTAAAATGAATAAAAACTTAAAAGTGGGAAAAAATTATCCACATACATTAATTGAACCAGAAAAAAGCTAAGGTAATATTAGAGGAATGCTGTTCTGCCATCTCTGTATGACTGTATGCAGGTAGACAAAAATAGTTGTATGGAAATTGGGCATGAGGTATTATTTTAAGAATATTTTTAAAATTTAATTTTCCTTGAAATTTCCAAAAGGAAAAGAGAATAGAATGAAGCAGAAATAATTACTGAATTTTGGATTGATATTTCTTTACCACAAGAAATATTCGTCTCTTAAAGTTTCTTCTAAATTGAAGACAAGAAGATTAGCAGGACTATTAAAAGTTCAGAGCCATTGTGCTTTTTCTTATTATAATTTTCAATTGTGTATAATATAAGCTCCCTGCTATGACAGAAAAGAAAAATCTTAATCTCCTATGTCTTTCTTTCTTTCTTTTCTTCCACCACTTCCAGGGTGATGTTTGTGATATTTAATTTTTATTTTGTTAAAGACTGTAATATTTTTATATTTTTGAAATTAAACAGCCTACCCAAGAAGTGGTCTGTGTCAATTATTCTGTGTTAATTTTTTTAACATACATTTTTTCAATCTAGAGGTTTAGTTCTTTCTTTATTTCAAAGAAGGAATCCTTTGTTATATTTCTAAATAATTTTTATCTCATTTGATGGATTCTTGATCCTCAGGCTTCAGTTTTTCTTATTTGGATAATTTTTATTTTCCTTCACTATTATCTTCTCTCTAACTTATTTCATCTTTATTCTTTCAGATCCACATTTATTATGTGATAATAGATCTATTCAGAAAATGTCTTTTTAGTAGACCTTTGTGTCTATAAAATTTCTCTGATAATTCCTGAGCACCCTACAGCTTGGGGTGGAAGTGGGAGAATTATAGGAAAATGGAAGTTAGATTACTAGAAGGTTAACTAACTATACTAGCTAGCTGTTGTCACACAGCAGATCCAATGTGACCTTGATTGTGTTATTTAACCTTCTGGAGGTTTATATATAATCTCTTCATTTATAATATAAAGTGAATAACACATGCGTTATTGTGCTATTATCAGGCCAAATCAAGATAATATTATGTAACTGACATATAGCAAATTCTTGACATGTATTAAAACAAAAACACAAACAACTTGAGCAAGCATGATTAATAAAGCACATTATTTACATTTATGCCAAAATAAATTTTTTCTTTAATTTTAATTTTTATATTATATAGTTCAATGAAAAGTAATTAAAAACTAGTTGATTTGGATAATTAATTTTTGGGAGACAGATAGTTTCAAACTTGTTCCTGAAAGTTACATCAGTAAGTGAGAGAATGGACGTGAAAATGTTTCATATATGTGATGTTCAATAGAAATGTTTTGATAGAAATAACATTAACTCTCTTTTGTCTTGAGAGAAGAGAAAAAGACCTTGGGATTAGGCAGACTTAAGTTTGTATCGCATACTTTCTTAGTAACTACAACATCAGATGAGGTGTTTTTAACCTTTATGCCAGTTTCCTTTTAAGAGTATAGGAAAATTAATTCTGACTTTGCAGGGCTATTAGCAGGTTGTGAAAAATCTTCACATAGCTGCTCTCTGGTACATTGAGTTATTGGTCCCAATTCCTTGCTTCTTCCTTTACTTGTGATATGAATTCACATTTCATGCATTTATAGGTGGGGGTCCTTCACCTGAACTTGAGCATGCACCCTGCTTTGCTAAAAACACAGTACAAATAAAGCCTAAAAATGTGCTTACCATCACCAGTAGAAGAGCTTCTGCAAACCCACAAGAAAGGTTTACCATCTTGTGCTTTTGCCATCACCAATAGAAGCAAACTTACAAGATAGATTTACTATCTTGTGCTTCTTGTATCATCAGTAGAAGAGTTCCCCTTGAGCAGATACTTTAGCCTGGGATCTAGAATGAAGACAAAAGTGGGAGACACACGCCCAACCCAGGGTAAAGAATCAAACTTAGACTCACATTTGAAGCAGAGATACCCACTTAATGCTGGGTTCAAATTGGTTGATTCACATCTACTTGCAAGAGAAAATGCTCACTGAGTTCCAGGGAGGTTTGTTACACAGTGTTATTATGATGATAGAGGCCTGACACTCTGACCTATACACTGTGCTCAATATAAGTATATAGGCTGATTGATATGATTTTTAATGGCATCATTATGACCATTTTTGACAAAGAAGGTGATTTTGGACTGGGAACACAAGAGCAAAACAAAAGCATAAACAGATGGGATAGAATATGTGGCAGAGAGCGTGATTACGTTTTTATGAGCAGATTGCCTTTGTTGTATTTTTAAAGATCACAGAGGATGGGGGAAGCCAAATCTTCATGCTTTCCAAGTTCTCAGAAATAACTTTATAAGTTATCCAAGTAGAATCCTATAAACATGTATTATAATTATTAATAGTAAGATTACTAATGAAAGAAAAATCAAGCACAATTGCTGTGTTATGACCAATGTGAAGTGCAAAAGAAAGTGGTCTTAGATACTTTTGCAAATAATTACAAAAAACCACTGCCACCACTGCTGAGACTCTATGGGAAAATATGGGCTTTGCTGTTGGTTTGCTCTTTTGGTGAATAGAAGCAATACGTGTTAGGAGGCTGGCATTATAGAGATCTCATCCCTGCTATCAAAGGACCTGAGTTGAGACTTTGTCTTCTCTATTTCTTAGGTAGGTGGCTTGAGCAAAAGAATTATGTCCTCTTGAGTCTTTTCTCAATGATTATATTTTAAGAGAATGTGTGAATTAAACAAGATTACAAGAGTGCCTCACACAGTATCTAGATTTTTCTAATGAACAGATGACCTAAGAGTGGGCCATAAATCACAGTCACCAACATGCTCCATAAATCATGGGACAACCAGGTGACTGCTCTCAGCAGGGGCTGAGGAGCCATGTGTGCACCAATCATGCAGGTCCAAAATGCACACCTGTAATGTTCCCTAGCTAACACTTCTTTTTCTTATTGAACTCTCCAGTGCCCTCCCCACATTAAATCCACTTGCTTTCTGTTTTATTTGAGGCTTCCTCATTTCACAGTTTAAACTCTGCAGTTCTGTAGAGCACACACAGTTTGATGTCCTGTTGTCTTCTACCTTGAAAATTCTCCAGAATACACACTACTCCACAGGTGGCTGTCCCTGCAGTCACCTATTTTCTTTTTATAGCTTTCCGTCCTAATTAATTTCTTTGTTTCAGAGAAACCATATTTTTAAAATTGACTTGGAGAGTTTATAGATCCTCATATAAGTAAAATGCACCGAATAATGAGCGTGTGAATGCCAAGCCCTGTAAGGAAATTGCATAGCGACCTGTTGTCTAATGAATCAGAGTGTTTTTATTCTATTTGAAATACATTAAAATATCAGTTTCTTGCTCTTTCAAGAATAAGTTAAAATTCTAATGATTTAGTTTCTTTCTTCCTTCCTTCCTTTCTTTCTTTCTTTCTTTTTTTTTTTTTTTTACAGAGTTTCACTTTGTTGCCCTTAGTAGAGTGCTGTGGCATCCAAGCTCATAGCAACCTCAAACTCTTGGGCTTAAGTGATTCTCTTGCTTCAGCCTCCAAGTAGCTGGGACTATAGGTGCCCACCACAATACCTGACTATTTTCTTGTTGGCAGTTGTCATTGTTGTTTAGCTGGTCCTGGGCTGGGTTTAAACCTGCCAACCTCAGTACATGTGGCTGGCACCATAACTCCTGTGCTTTGGGCACCAAGCCAGTCTTATTATTCTTATTATTTAAATTTGCTGCCTGACACGTACTTTTTAAAAGTAATGTACACATAATTGGTCACTTTTAATTAATTAATTAATTAATTTTAGGATAGAGTCTCACTCTGTCATCCTGAGTCGAGGGTTGTGGCATCACCATAGCTCACAGCAACCTAAACTCCTGGGTGCAAGCAATCCTCTTGCTTCAGCCCCCTGAGTTGCTGAGACTACAGATGCTTTTCAGGACACTGGGCTAATTTTTCTCTTTTTAGTAGAGACAGGGTTTCGTTCTTGCTCAGGCTGGTCTTGAACTGAGCTCAAGCAATCCACCGGTCTCAACTTCCCAGAATGCTAGAATTACAGGTGTGAGCCACCGCACCTGGCCAATTGGTCCCTTTTAAAAGGAGAATCATCCATGACTTAGGAGGAACAATGGAAATGTATGATTTTGAGGATTGAATTTTGGCATAAGGATGTATTGAATTTGAATAGATTTATGCACTAAGTTGCTGGTGAGCTAAAATACTACAAATGATTTTTTCCCTCCACTTGGATACCACTCAAGCTTCTGTTTTTGGTTTTAAATTCAATAAAATTAGGAGTATGTGAATAAAGGCTTTTAATGCCAAAAGAAATGGAATTGTATTGGAGCCATTAAAAGCAAAATTGGCAAGAAATTACTGAGTATGAAGATATTACAGATATAGTCTTTGAATCTGATTCAAAACTGTTCTCCTTAGTGGCTATTAATAGTGTGGCATAATTTGCTCACTATTTCTCGTGTCCCAGAGAGAAGTAGATCACCACCTTTTGTATGACTTTTATATATTTCTAGCACTCCTTTAAATTGAGAAAATTGCCAAAGTTATACTTATCTGAAAATTAAGAAGTGCTTTGTACCTATAAGGATATTAAAAAATAGCATTTTATAGTTCTTTTAAAAGATGCCATCTTAAAATGTTTGAATGACGGGATAAACCTTTATCTCCCAGAACTCTTAAAACCAATGATATTGGCATTATGTCATCTGCTATGGCTAACTTCTATTGTCTGAGTGGCTAGGTTGATTTAAATTGAGGTCAATCCTCTTCTTTATTTTGTAAGTTCCAGATTATGCTTCTTATAAAATACTTGTCATATTTTCTGGGAAGTCTTCATAGTTGCCACTGTGCATTTTTATCTCTGTGGGTCCCTCCCCTTCCCTTTCCTCTACAGTCCCATCATTGTTTGTAAGCATGATTTTATACTAGAAATTTATTACCATAAAGCACACAGAGCAAATATTAAAATATCTGGATGGCAAATGAATATTGACGGTGTTCATATAACCTGAAGTTGTTTGCCTTATTTTCTTTTGTTTAATTCATCTACCATCTCCCTTTCTAAGTCTTGGAAGATTTAGCCTTTTGGGGTGGACTACTGTGTCTGAGCACATGTATTTTCTGAATTCCTAGATCTAGCCACATTGTAATGGACCAGGGGTCTTTCAATGTCCTGGCTGTGGATTTTTCAGTATTCATTCTTTTTAAGGGTTAATTTAGAATAGATGGGAACAGACTTGTTTGGATTTATATCAGCTGAATTTTCTTCCTAGCAGCTAACACTTAGGATCTTTTTCCCAAATCTATTTCTCCTACAGTGTGTCCCCTATTTAGAAATATCTCAAAAAGTAGTCTTCTACTCTTCTCGGACCAGAATCTACCAGGGCCACTTTTAGAAAATTCAGATTCCTACGTTCTTCCCTATAAATCTACTCAGCCAAAATTTGAGAGAGTGGACCAGGGAACTGAAAGAGTTAAATGCTCTCCAGATGATTCCTACACACATTAGAACGTGTGGACTGCCACAATAAATGGCACCATTAGCCACCCAATTGTTCATGCCAAGCCTTGGCAATCAATCCCGATGACTTTATGTCTCTCACTCTCCTCACATTTAATCAATAACCTAATTTACAAATTTATCTCTTAGGGATATCATGATTGTAAGAGATACAGTCTAAGAGAGTGATTTATAATCTGATTAGGTGGGGCACTGAAGCATTAAATTAATTAATTCCTATGTGCAATTTACACTCTTCCCACCAAATTTAAAGAAAAATATTCCTTAGGGAGTAAGATGCTGAGTGGTTAAACAGGATGCTAAATCAAAGTATAAGGGTCTCGTCCACTAAATTTCTTCCTTTTACCAGGGCAGGCGTCCTCAAACTGTGGCCTGCGGGCCACATGAAGTGGTGCGAATTGTATTTGTTCCTGTTTTGTTTTTTACTTCAAAATAGGATAGGTGCAGTATGCATAGGAATTTGTTCATAGTTTTTTTTTTAAACTATAGTCTGGCCCTCCAGCGGTCTAGGGACAGTGAATTGGCCCTTTAAAAAGTTTGAGGACACTTGTTCTAGGGCTTCTAGCTCTTTTGGCCCATCATTTCCTCCTAGCATTCTGAATCTCAAAACAGACACTATAACCTTCCTTAATTCCTGCTTTGGGTCAAAAGACATTGTGGATTTTACTCTACAGCATTAAGGATTGCAGTGTTAAATTGTGTGTTCTGCTTTCAGGTGATAGAAACTAATTTTCTAGACTCTTAAAATAACCCAGAACATTTTATTTTTGCTATAAAGTAAGAGACTAGAATCTCCAAGATGATTTTTCTTGTAATTACATTTTATGCTACCATTTCCTTGAATTGCTTCCTGACAGAATCTTTTCACAGTAACCGTTATTATATCTAATGCTTCAGAATATATTATTCGATTTCTTTAGTATTTGCTTTATTATTTCAATCTTAATTTGGTACCATTTTTTGCTTTCTTATACATGTCCTTCATTCATTTATAAATTCTGAAAGTAAATTTTTTTTATTATAATAGTGGCTAATGGATGTAGGTTGAAAACAAAGAAAAGTATAAAGATAAAAAGAAAAATCAACTATAATTTCACAAACTGTGTATCACTATATACAATGAGGCTTAAAGAGAACTCTATGGAACTCAAAGCATTGACTTAGCTCACAGCCACCTTTTAGGAGAAGTTGCAGTAAATGTTTATTAAATGCATAGTTTGTGCTAGGCATGTGCTGACAGCTGAGTATTTAGGAATGAATAATTTCAGAAACTGATTCCATAAATTCCCTTGTGGAGTGGTAGAGTGTATAGTACCAAAATATATTTTATTTTATTTTTTGTTTTGCTTTGGCAGAAGTCACTATAGACATCCCATTAGGTGACATGATATTATGTATTAACCAATTCTCTTAGTAAACAAGCATTTATGGAGTACTATTTCAGTCAGCATAAGTAACTGTAGTTCCTTTAAGAAAAAAACCATTGGGTGGGGCGTGGTGGCTCACGCCTGTAATCCTAACACTATAGAGGCCAAGGCAGGTAGATTGTCTGAACTCACAGGTTCGAGACAAACCTGAGCCAGCGCGAGACCTCATCTCTAAAAATAGCTGGGCATTGTGGTGGGCGCCTATAGTTCCAGCTACTAGGGAGGCTGAGGCAAAAGGACTGCTTGAGCCCAAGAGTTTGAGGTTGCTGTGAGCTGTGATGCCATAGCCTTCTACCGAAGCCTACAAAGTGAGACCCTCTCTCAAAAAATAACAATACAAAAGAAGAAAACACCCTAAAAATCTTGGTGATTTGATATAATAGAACCTCATTCTGGTTCACGTTTCAGTTTAATGGAGGCTGTGTTCCTCTCCAAGGAGTGCCTGCCTTGGGGCTTCTGGGATCTTCCACCTTGTGATGCTGCCATTTTCAGCACAGACCTTCATGGAAGAATGTGAACTAACCACGTGGGATTGTTTCAAGCCTGGCCTAGTGGTATGCCTTACATCTTCTATGCTCACATTCCCTTGGCCAGACTTAGTCTTCAACCTAACTGCAAGTATGGGGCCCAAGGACAGGAAAGTAAAAAAGGGCTTCTGGGAATGTATCTCTTTGTTTCTGCCTTAGGTTAACAAATGTCCACCTTAGAGGACATTCCATATTCTCCCTAATTCTATCTTCTCCTTGGAAGACAACCTCAAATTCCATTCATTGAAGGCCCAGTATCATTGGCTAATGTCTTCTTGTCACATTTAGATGGCCTTCCTTTTGGCTTGATGGTATAAAGAATAAAGAGACAAATTATGTCTCTGATACTAACAGCAACAAACACTCACAGGCAGAAAGGCAAAGTGTGGAGACAGGCCACAGTTTCTGGTCTGCAGCAATGTAAAATCCCACTGAACAGATACTAAGGCTTCCTGCCTTGGGGATGATAGGAGGAAAACCACCCTAATTAGTACAGAAAGAACTTACCTGTGAAAATTATCTTCAATAAGAAATAGAGGTAAAAGGTAAAAGACACTAAAAATACTGAGTTTGTATTGGTTGTAGGTAGGGAATCTTTTCTGTAAAACATATAGAACAATGTCACATAATAAGCACTCATTTAACATAAGAGGGTTAACAAGATCAGTTATGTATTTTTAACTGTAAGTAATAAAAAAACTAACTCAAAGTAGCTTTAAAGATTAGGGAATTTATTATCTCATAAACTCTGAAATCTGAATGCAGTGTAGATTTTAAAGCTGGGTTACTCCATGGCTCCATGCTCTTTCCTTCTGTTTGCTCTGTTGGAGGGCTCCTTCCAGGGAGGCTCCAGCAGCAGTAGGTGCCACACACTTTCTTGGTCACATACCACATACTAAAAAGCAAAAGCTTTTACCTTAACTCTAGAGTAAGCTCTTTCTTTTGAGCCTGTCTGGCTCAACTTTGGTCACGTGCCCGTCCAGGACCAATGACAATCCCCAGGATAATGCCATGTGCTGGTTGGTTTATCTTCAGACTCCACCCAGGAGCTGCATCTGGGCTCTACATCCTCTGAGTCACATGGACTAAATGAGGTAAGGTAGACACTGGGTCAGGTAGGAGCTGGGTGGCCAACCATGAGGGTCCATTTAACTACCATGTCAAATATTATACTAATTGCTGAACGTTTTAAGATATGTGTGACAAAAGTTAAAAAAAAAAAACAACTTTCTATACTTGTATGCTATTTGCTGAAGAAAACTCAGAGTACTCTGGAAATGCATAGAAAAGACACATAATTTGGAGGTGGTAAGTCTGGAAGAGCACAGCGGGAAGGGAATAGTGACAGCAGTGGGGAGGTATATGAAGGGGGAGAGTGGAAATTTCAGCCAGAAGTAGCAGCCTGTGGAAAATTCTTGAGATGGGCAAGCATTTGGGGGGGTTGGGGGGGAGGGGCTGAATGCAAGTGTCTTTGACCTACACTGTCTAATACAGTAGCTACCAGCTACATGTCGCACATACTCACTTGAAGTGTGACTAAGTGTTGGTAAATGAAATCATGCTGAAGTCACACTACTTTTGGAGATATTGGTTAAATATGACAAATTTTGTTAAAATACATTTTATCTGTTTATTTTTAACTTTTTTTTAAGTGTGGCTTGCACCGTATTTCAACTGGGCAGTGCTGGCTTTGACAGACTAGGGTGCAAAGTACAAGGAAAGATATCAGGGCAGTTGATGGGGGCCAATTCCTGCAGGGTCCTGTATGCTGTGCCATGGAGTTTAGATGTAATCATCTTCTCACTGGGAGGCACTGAAGGCATGATGTGCATTTCAGCAAGTTCACTGGCAACTTTTGGAGAATGGTCTGAAGGGGGTAAAAGAACTGGCAAGGATCCTAGAAGTCAGTTGCAGTAATTCAGGCAAGAAATGATGAGGCCTGAAAAAGTGGCAGTGGGGATGATGAATGAACAGATTCTCAAGAACGGTAAGGCAATAGGATCAGCAAAATTTTGTGATTGATTACATGCTTGAGAAAGGCTGAGGGAGAAGTAGTGGGACTTGCAGGTTTCTGGTTTGGACACCTGGGCGTCTGTGTTTATAGGAATTACATGAGAGGGAGGTAGTTTGAGGTAAAAGTCAAGACAAAATGCCCTGCGGTAAAAGAGGGGGACAAAGCAACTCAGGAGATGGGGGGGTAGGAATTGGAGATGGTTTTTGAGTATAGTCAAATGACTAGCATTGTTTTGAGTATAGTCAAATGACTAGCATTGTTTTGAGTATAGTCAAATGGTAGCATTGTTCTCGAAGTTTATGTTTTCATTTGTTTTGGTGTGTTATTGTTCTAAGTTATTATCCTTGCTGGACTAAGCATGTTTTCGGTACTCCAGTTTCCCTAGTATGTTAGTGTATACTCTGACTTTTATTAATGAATAAGGAATCCAAGTGTTTTAAGGGGTTCTCAGTGTATCTCATTATTAATGTGCAGATAATTTTAGTTTTACTCACAGGAATGGAATCATCTCTGTGTCTTTCAGCATTGCCATTGCAGTTTTGGCCATTGCAGCAAAATGTCTGGACTATTGCAATTTTCTTTTCAGTTGCTGGCTCAAAATGGAAAAGAATTTGGAATATAATAGTTACATGTATTTTTCCTGCCATATGTCTTATACATAGGCCTAATATCGTCCTAATATAGTGGCCTATGTTTGCATATATATGCACATATAAATATGACTTCATTCTCCTAGGGAAATACTGAAAGAGAGGGAGGTTTTCATCCCCCCAGGTGTTTGGATTTGTTGGTGGAATTACCGTGGCTGCAGCACCAGGAGACAAAATGCAGATACCTGAGAGGGGCTGCTTTTGAGAGTGCAGCTGCCTGAGGTAGGGAAGACTTTTCACTATAATGACAGATTTTCCTAACTCTCTTTAATAAGGCTTTTCTAATTTTTCAAACCATTTTGGTGAGTCCATTACAGCATAAATAAAAAAAAAAATCATAACTTTTTCTTTACAGATTTTAGATGAACTAGGTCAATAAGATGTACAAATATATAAGAAACATTCAGGGATGAACAGTCAGTTTTATTGACAAGGGAACTTTAGTCAACCCTGATTTTGTAGCTAATCTAAATCCAGAAAATTATTATGTGCCTATTTTTCTGAAATGAGTCCATTTTCATCTTCAACACTTGTAATAATAATTTCATAATATTAAAAGACCTTCTGTGGGTTACACATCTACTGTGTGCCAGCCACTTTATATTTTTGTGTCTTACAATCCTTAAAACAACTCTTCTAGTTAGGGATAATACAAATAATTGGATTGAGCAAAATCTCTAGTTCCTGACACATTCTTATCATTGGTAAATGAAATACTCTTTTGTTTTATTTGCTTATTTGTACTTAATACTGTTATAAAGTATTTAAAGGTATTTTTAAATATCTATTTTTCTGTCTATTATTCTATCTGAACTACCGTTCAACAATGAAACTAGGACATTGATGGTAATTTACATCTACTATGTAATATTCTGTCTTCCTTTTCTTTGGATCCTCCCTTTTGAAGGAGTCTCTATCCTGAATCTAAAAGTAAAGCTAATGCTGGATCTAAATTTGTTTGACAAATTATTTGGAGGATAATTGGGCACCCCCCCACACAAATGTAGACCCTTATTTGACTTAATACATAAAAATTAACTCAAAAGGAATCATAGAGCTAAATTTAAAGACCAAAGGTATAATCTTCCAGAAGGAAAAATAAAATAAAATTCCTATGACTTTGGGTTAGGCAAAGCATTCTTAGGTATGACACCAAAAGTACAGCTGTAAAAGAGAAAACAAAATAATTAATGGAACTTCTCTAAAATTAGAAAAAAAAATGTTTCACTTCAGAAGAAGCCATTTACTTTTTTCCTGATTGAACCTAGTGAGGTTGTGTGTTTCTAAGAGTTTATCTATTAAAGAAAAAGAAAAGATACAGAAAAAGCATTTGCCAACCATAAATATAATACAGGACTTGGATTCAGAATACATAAAGAACTCTCAGTGAGTAGGGCGCCGCCCTCATATACCGAAGGTAACGGGTTCAAACCCAGCCCTGGCCCAACTGCAACAAAAAAATAGCCAGGTGTTGTGGCAGGCACCTGTAGTCCCAGCTGCTCAGGAGGCTGAGGCAGAAGAATTGCGGAAGCCCAAGAGCTGGAGGTTGCTGTGAGTCCTGTGATGTCACGGCACTCCACCGAGGGTGGTAAAGTGAGACTCTGTCTCTACAAAAAAAAAAAAAAAAAAAATAATAATAATAAATAAATAAATAAAAGAACTCTCATAACTCAATACTAGGAAAAAAAAAAATCAAAAATTGGCCAAAAGACTTGAAATGACATTTCAGGAAGGAATATATATCAATGACTAATAAGTACATGAAAGTATGCTTAATGTCATTAGTCTTTAGAGAAATGCAAATTACACCTAGATACCACTCCATAGCCATTAGAATGACTGTAATCAAATCAGAAAATACCAAATGATGATGAGGATGTGGGAAAACAGTAAGCAACTTTATACATCTATGGTGGCAATATAAAATAACACTGTTACTTTGGGGAAAAGTTTGGCAATTACTTACAAAGTTAAACATAAACTGACCATATAATCCAATCATTCCATTTGTAGATATCTGAAAAGAAATGAGAAAACAGAGTCTTCATAAAGACTTGCACCCTTCATAGCATTATTTATATAACTGTAGCCAAGGCAGCAAAAACATCCATAAAACGGTAAGTAAAGAAAATGTGGTATATTGATGCAATAAAATCTTATTTAGCAATACAAAGAATTAAAATATTGAAGTGTTACAAAATGGATAAATCTTTCTAAAGTTATGATTAATTAAAGAAGCTAGGCATAAAAGATTATGCATCGTATGATTCTGCGTATCAGAAATTTCTGGAAAATGCAAAGTTATAGAGACAGAAAGCAGATCAGTGATTATTTGGCACCAAGGGTAGGGGGGAATGAGCATTGATTAAAAGAGAACGATGGGGAATGATGGAAACATTCTAAAACTGATTGTGGTGACAGTAGCACAACTAAAAGCTTAAGAAAAATGTCTGAATTTGTAAAATTAATGAATATTTTAAATATCAATTTCTGTTAATTATTCTATCTCTATTTAAATTATCTACATATACACATATAATGCCATAATATGTATGCATATAGATATATGTGTAATTTTCTCATATATATGTATATATGCAGGATTTATTATTATTATTTTTTTTTAGTTAGTGTCTTGTTCTGTCTCATGAGTGTGATAGCCTCAGACTAGCTCAAGTAACCTCAAAGTCCTGGGCTCAGGCAATCCTGCTTCAGCCTCCTGAGTAACTGAGATTAAAGGCATGTGCCACCATACCCAGTTAATTTTCCCATTTCTAGTACAGATTGCTCTTGCTCAGGCTGGTCTGGAACTCCTGTCCTCAAGCAATGCACCCACCTTGGCCTCCCAGAGTGTTAGGATTACACCCGTGAACTATTACACCTGGCCTTTATATGCATTTCTAACAGTTTCTTTTTGTTTTAGACTTTACGAAAAGGTTATCCTCTTGAATGCACTTTTTTGGCATTTGCATTTTTCTAAATTTTATATTTTTAACATTAATTTTTTGCTTGCATAGCTATGCAGCAAAATATATAATTCATTATAATCCATATAATTTTGCTAATGTTTGGCAATCATATAAATAAACCAAATTTTACTTAACAACATTCCTGTTAATGATTTTTGCTCTTACCAGAAAATCTCTCACAAGCATCCTTTTACCTGTCTCCTGATGCACATTTGTGATTTTTCTTTTTATTATATAAGAACTTCAGAATCTTTCAATATTTATTAAAAGACACTTAATATTCTTTGAGCCTATTGTAAATGGTATGTTTTTAATTACTTTCTAATTTGTTGTCAATGCATAGAAATGAAATGTACTTTACATATTTGCCATATATAGTCATATCTCCTCTAAATAATTCTATTATTTCAATCAATTTAGATTTGTTTATTTTTTTAAGTTTTTAATCCAGTCTTGTTGTCAGGTTTGTAATTGTTCCTTTATAAAAGGAATTGGAAGGAATGTCATAAT
Organism: Loris lydekkerianus; assembly: GCA_963574355.1. NCBI lineage: Eukaryota > Metazoa > Chordata > Mammalia > Primates > Lorisidae > Loris > Loris lydekkerianus. Next base: position 3,121 of record CAUYPK010028780.1, on the reverse strand, counting down.
ATTTTTATTTTCTAAAATAATTTGTTTAATATTGGGATAAAATTTACTTTGTAATTTTGATGGGAATATACCTATAATTAAATCATCTTAGCCTGATATTTCCTTTATAGAAATATTCAAAAAGACATACTTTAGAATTCTGTAAATTCTGATGCTTTCTAATTTTGCTCAAATGAATTTGGTACTTTAGTTAATTAATGTGAGAAATTTTAAATATTTGGATGCCATCCTTGAAAAGTCTCTTTTATCTATAGTTTTGTGCACTTTTATTAGCACATTAAAAAAAAAAAAACTTCTTTTTAGAGCATCTTTAGGTTTACAGAAAATGCATGCAGAAAATACAAACCTTTTTTTTTTTTTTTTTTTTTTTTTTTTTAAATACAGAGTGTTTTAACACATCCTTGCTCTACCTATTACACAGTTTCTCCTTTTATTAACATGTTATATAAGTGTGGTACATTTGTTACAACTGATGAACAAACACTGATATTTGATTACTAATAAAAATCTACAATATCCATTAGAGGATGTTCTTTGTGTTGTATAGTTTTATGGGTTTTGATAAATGTATAATGTCATGTATCAACCATTACAGTTGATTATCTTATAGTTACAGTATATGCAAAATAGTTTTACCTCCTGCCCCTGGAATGCCCTGAGATAATTCTATTCACTCTTTTCTCTATTTTATCCCAAATTATAAGCAGTCACTAATTATTTTTATTGTCTATAATTTTGTCTTTTCCAGAATTACATATATATAGAAACATCTAGTACGTAGCTTTTTCAGACTGGGACTTCAAAATGTTTTTATTTGTCATCAATTTCTGTTCTCATTTTCTTTTTCTTTTTAATTTCTTCGGGTTTATTTTGTTGTATCTTCTATCGGCTTAAGTTGTAGCCTTATAACATTGATATTTAGATTTTCTGTTTTTCTAATACAAGTACATAATGCATAAGCTTTCCTTAAAACACCACTTTAGGTATAGGCCACAAGTTTCAAAATGCAATGTCATTATAAAGCACTTCTAGATAATTATGATATCATCTTATAAGTTAATAGGGTATATTTTTGTTTGAATTTTAAAATATGTGGGAAATCACAGGCAAAATGGCATGGAATAGTATTTTCAGACTGCTGAATGAAAAAATAAATCAGTCAGTTAAAGCCTTTATGTTTAGGCCAGGTGTGGTGCCTCATATTTGTAATCTTAGTACTCTGGGAGGCCAAGCAGGAGAATCTCTTGAATTCCAGAGTTTAAAACCAGCCTGAGTAAGGCCAGGCATAGTGATTCACACCTGTAATCCTAGCACTCTGGGAAGCTAAGGCAGGTGGATTGTCTGAGCTCATGGGTTTGAGACCAATCTGAGCAAGAGTGAGACCCCATCTCTAAAAATATCCAGGCAATGTGGCAGGCACCTGTAGTCCCAGCTAATTTGGAGACTGAGGCAAGAGAATTGCTTGAACCCAAGAGTTTCAGTTAACTATGAGCTGTGACTCAATGGCACTCTACCCAGTGTGACAAAGTGAGACTCTGTCTTAAATAAAAAACAAAACAAACAAAAAAACAACCTGAGAAAGAGTGAGACCCCAACAATATTAAAAATAGAAAAATTAGCTGGGGATAGTGGCACACTCCGATAGTCTCAACTATTCAGGAGGCTGAGGCAGAAGAATCATTTTAGCCCAAGATTTTGAGGTTGCTGTGAGCTATGATGACATCATGGCACTCTAGTCCAGGTGAAAGAGTGAGACTCTGTCTCAAAAAAATTTTATATGCTCTGTTCATAGACCCAACAGGGGCTGGGGATCAGCCCTGTCTGCTGAACTTAGTCCACAGGAGGCAACCACTCTCCTGCTGTGGATGCCATCAGAGCTAGGAATTCTGCACCCTGTCCCACCTTCTGAGGTGCTTCCTTTTGCCAACTTCTAAGGAAGTACAGTAACAGATCAAGGATGCATCTTACACAGAACTGTGTGTCTCAAAGTAGGAAGCTCGTGTGCTGCGCCCACAGCTGATGGGGTGCTCCCAGGAGTGCAAGACTGGAGCACAGCTGCAGAGTACTGGAGCTGAGGCTAGTGTCATGGACACTGCTGAACTTCACTCTTGGATTGACCCACTTCTGTCTCTATAACTTCTGAAATTCCCGAGATCTACTGGAGGAAAAACCATTCGACTCCTGTGAAGTGAGGGATATCCTGGGTCAGTTCCGAATGTAGGATGACTGTCTGTGGGGTAAGAGATGTGCTGCAACCACAATCAGTGCCCACCAGGACCTCCATAAGAGCTGCAATGTCTAGACCTCCATAAGAGCTGTGGGGCTACCCCAATCGGTACCCGCCTGGACCTTTGTAAGAGTTGTGCTGCCCGGACCACTGTAAGAGCTGCGCGTTGATCGAGATTGGCACCCGCCCAAACCTTGGTAAGAGCTGTGCTGTGACCCCCAACCTGTGCCCTCCGGGCCTTCGCACACCCTGACCAGGAACTAAGGGAGATGCGCAACCCCGTGTCCTCCCTCCTTTACCCTCCCTGTCTCCACACCGGCCTGCTAGTCTGGCCAGGGAATCTGGTAGCTGCATGCCCTCTGGATCCCTCCCTCCCTCTGCACAGAGCCCTTCTCCTGGCCAGAGACTGCTGGAGCCTTGGGCTCTCTGTGCCAAAGTCACTGGGTGCCAGCCACTCCTAGAACCGTGTACACCACCACTGGGCCCTGTTGCTGGATCCGGGTGTGTCATACTCCGGAGCTGCTTTCACAATCAAAACTCTCTGGCTGGGGCAGCCCCAGAGGAACTGCACAGGGTCACTCCCTACAAAGATCCAGCAACAATAGAATGATACCGCTGGGGTCTAATCTTGGAGAGACACCTCCCCAATTCTGAGCACTGCCAGAGGCAATGGTGAAAAACGATCATGAGGCAAAATCAACAGAAAAACTCTGGCAATATGAATAATCAGAGTACATCAACTCCCCCAAGGATCAATGGGGCAGACACAGCACAAGATCCCATGCACAAACAAATAGCTGAGATGTCAGAAATCGAATTCAGAATCTGGATAGCAAATAAGATTGAATTAGAATTCCAAGCAGTAACCCAAAAGATGTCTCAAGAATTCAACAA
>CAUYPK010028779.1:0-13274 GCA_963574355.1 Loris lydekkerianus | reverse complement strand
GTGTTAATGAACGCACTGTTCCACGTTGGTTTGCGAAATTTTGTTCCGGAAATTTTAGCCTCGAAGATGAGCCCCAAAGTGGTCAATCTAGAGTAATCCAGGACGAGGATTTGAGGACCCTGGTGGAGACTGACCGATGACTATCTGTGTGTGGGATTGTGGAAGATCTGGGTGTCAGCTCACATGTGGTTTTTGATGGTTTAAAACGTATTAGAAAGGTCAAAAAGATCCAAAAGTGGGTGCCCCACGATTTAAACGATCGGCAGAAATTGTCACTTTTGGAGGTTTGTTCTTCATTGCTTTTGCGCAACCAAAACGATCCTTTTTTGGATCGGATCATCACGTGTGATGAAGAGTGGATTCTCTACGACAATAGGAAATGTTTAGGACAGTGGTTGGACACCGATGAGCCACCCAGGCACTTCCCAAAGGCGAAATCTCACCAAAAAAAGATCATGGTTACTGTATGGTGGTCAGCGGCTGGTGTGATTCACTATAACTTTCTGCAACCAGGCCAAACCGTCACAGCAGAGTCCTATTGTGAGGAAATCGAGGAAATGTACCGAAAATTGCGTCAGCAGCAGCCAGCACTGGTCAACAGAAGAGGTCCGATCCTACTCCACGACAACGCCCGGCCGCACATCTCACAAATCACTGTCCAAAAATTAAAGGAATTGAGTGTCGAAGTTCTGCCCCACCCACCATACACCCCAGACCTCTCGCCAACTGACTACCATCTTTTCAAGCACTTCAATAACTTTCTCACCAGTAGAACCTTTGCCAATCAGGACCTAGCAAAAACGGCCTTCGTTGACTTCATCGAATCCCGAGCACCCAATTTTTATGCGGATGGAATTAATCAACTTGGCAAAAGTGCACTGATTCAAATGACGCTTATTTCGATTAAAATGAATAAATTTCACTGAGATATTACAGTTTAAAGTAGACTCATAAAAACGGACAAAACTTTAGAAACCTAAAAGAACTGCAGGTAATTGTATTAAGTGAAGCCAGGAACAGACAAACAAATATCACATGTTGTTACTCATATGTGGGAGCTAAAAAAGTTGATCTCATGGGAGGAGAGAGTAGAACTATGGTTTCCAGGGGCTGGGAAGAGGAGGGGAGAGGGGAATGAAGAGATATTGACTAATGGGTACAAAAATATAGTTACATAGAAGGAGTAAGTTCTAGTGTTCAATAGCACAGTAAGGTGACTACAGTTATCAATTCATATTTCAAAATAGCTAGAAGATTTGGAATGTTCTTTAAACAAATAAATACAAAACGTTTGAGGTAACAGATATCCCAAATACCCCAATTACACATTGTATGCATGTATCAAAATATCACATGTACCCCATAAATATGTACAATTATTATGTATTAATAAAACAAATTTTAAAACTGGAAATAATCGGAATGTCCCTCAAAGGTATCATGAATAAACTGTGATTTGTTCATTCAGTGGTATAAACTTTACAACAATAAAAATGAACCAACTACAGGTATCTGTAACAACATGGAAGAACCTCACAATGTGGAGTGAAAGACAGTGATGAGCCCAAGTTGATAAAGTATGCAAAGTGCAAACATCTGTAAAACAAAACTGTTATTTAGGGATGCGTATGAGGAACATAAACCTATAAAGAAAATCAAACAAATGATTATCACAGGCTCGGCGTCTGTAGCACAGTGTTTACAGTGCCAGCCACATACACCAAGGCTGGCAGATTTGAATCTGGCCGGGCCATCTAAACAACAATGGCAACAACAACAAAAAAAAAAAAAAAAAAAAAATAGCCAGGTGTTGCGGTGGGAGCCTGTAGTCCCAGCTACTTGGGAGGCTGAGGCAAGAGAATTGCTTAAGCCCAAGAGTCTGAGGTTGCTGTGAGCTGTGATGCCATAGAACTCTACCAAGGGCAACATAGTGGGACTCTGTCTCAAAAAAAAAAAAAAAAAATGATTATCACAAAAGTCATGTTGGGAGTTTACCTCTAGGATGCAAAGAGGGGCTTAAGTGTTCAATTATTTGTCCTAAGCATTTACTACATGGTGATGGCCTTATGTTCTTTTAACTTTTCTTAATAAAATAGGAAGTAAGGTCACTAGTTAGAATTGATGAAGGGAGTGTTAAAAGTTTGGAGGAAAGGCTCTGCACCTATAGCTCAGCAGCTAGGGCACCAACCACGTACACCAGAGCTGGCCGGGTTGGAATCCAACTCGGGGCTGCCAAACAACCATGACAACTACAACCAAAAAAATAGTTGGGAGCCTTAGTCCCAGCTACTTGGGAGGCTGAGGCAAGAGAATCACTTAAGCCAAAGAGAGTGGGATGTTGCTGTGAGCTGTGACGTCACAGCACCCTACCCAGGGCGACTGCTTGAGACTCTGTCTCAAAAAAAAAAAAGTTTGAAGGAAAGGAAGGTGGTATGAAAGAAACAGAACAGAAAAGGGACAGAAAATATTTTTTATCTTATTCTGTTATAAAACCTTTCACTTTCATCTGCACAAAAGTGCTTTTTATGCTTCTTTTCTCATATACAACATTATTTTGTTAATGTTAGTATACTATATCATATGTAGCCCCAAACAGTTAAAATATGTTGCTATTTAGTGTTTAAAAATAAATTTTAAGGGTGGAACCTGTGGCTCAAGGAGTAGGGTTCCCACCCCATATACCGGGGGTGGCAGGTTCAAACTCGGCCCCAGCCAAAACTGTAATAAATAAATAAATAATAAAAATAAATTTTAAGAGTGAAATTAAGTCTTCATAATTGTATAATTATGATAATTGTCATAAACGTTAGTTCTTTATTATTTCACTTTGAACTTTAGGAAAGCTAATGTAGTTTATATTTAGTCAAAAATACAGAACATGCATGCAGAGATTGCATAATGGCTTTTTAGTCTTTTTCTTTCAGTGTTTTATACCAAGTAGCTTTAGTGTTCAATTCTACACTTTCTTAATCTATAAACAGGTATGGATATTTGTCTCCTTACTTTATTGATTTTTCTTTTCGTTTTTTTTTTTTTTTTTTTTGAGACAGAGTCTCACTATGTTGCCCTCAGTAGAGTGCCGTGGCATCATAGCAACCTGCAACTCTTGGGCTTAAACAATTCTCTTGCCTCAGCCTCTCAAGTAGCTGGGACTACAGGTGCCCACCACAATGCCCAGGTATTTTTTTTGTTGCAGTTGTCATTGTTGTTTAGCTGGCCCAGACTGGTTCCAATCCACCAACCTCGGTACATGTGGCCGGCGCCTTAACCACTGTGCCATGGGTACATAGCCTGATTTTATTTGTTTGTTTGTTTGTTTATTTATTTATTTATTTTTGAGCCAGAGTCTCAAGCTGTTGCCCTGGGTAGATGCCATGATGTCATCATAGCCACAGCAACCTCCAATTCATGGGCTCAGCCAATCCTCTTGTCTCAGCCTCCAGAACAGCTGGGACTATAGGCGCCCACCACAATGTCGGCCAAGTTTTTCCATTTTTAGTAGAGACGGGGGTCTCTTGCTCAGGCTGTTCTCAAACTTGTGAGCTCAAGCAATCCACCCATGTCACCCTCCCAGAGTGCTAGAATTACAAGCATGAGCCACCATGCCTGGCCTTTTTTATTGATCTTAGTTGCTAAAAGTAATTTTTAAACATCAGAAAATATAACATTAGGGCTTGGCGCCTGTAGCACAGTGATTGAAGAGGCGGCCACATACACAAAGGCTGCCAGGTTCAAACCCAGCCCGGGCCAGCTATACAACAATGACAACTGCAACAAAAAATAGCTGGGTATTGTGGTGGGTGCCTGTAGTCCCAACTTCTTGGGAGGCTGAGGCAAGAGAATCGCTTAAGCCCAAGAGTTTGAGATTTCTGTGAGCTGTAACGCTACGGCACTACCCAGGGCAATAATTTGAGACTCTGTCTCAAAAAAAAAAAAAAAGAAAATATAACATTAGCATCAAAAGCAAAATATAAACGTTGACATTTAAAATGTACTAGAAAAGAAAATGAAGGGAAAAAGCAAAAAGAGAAAAAGAAAAAACTTACTAGAAAACTATATTTTTGAGAAATATATGATACTTCACTCAGAAGATGTAAATGGAAAAAGTTGATCTACAGATTTTTATAATTTGGCTATGTTTTCATATGAATCAATTTGTAAAATTAACATTATAACATGCTATAGTTGTAAATCTGTGTTTATATTAGCATAACTTGCATAGCTTCAAATTTCAACATATGTAATGTAAATTTAAAGTTTTTATAAAGCTGAATCCAGTAAATTTAAACAATTATCACCAATTTAGCTTTAAAAAAAGCTCTGAGAGAGAAAACCTCTTGTTTTTCCTCTACTCTCACACAACAACAATTAACACAGAAGACTTCTGTGACCCAATGTGTGTGGGGTTTCCCCATACACCAAGCAAACAGTCAGTTCTGCAGTGAACACCAGTCAAGTGCCTTGCATTTCAATTCTGACGCTATCCACCTGGAGACAGCATCAGATCCCACAAATTGAAGACTCAGTTTGACAAGACTCTCCCTCACTTCGAATATCAATGTCAAATAGTAGCTTGTCACCTATACTTCTGAATGGCTGGATATAAATTAGGGGTTTCTGTGATTTCCTCTTTGAGCTCAATTAATTGGCTAAAGTAGCTCACAGCATGAAGGGAAACAAGTTTATCATAAGGATATTACAAAGGATACAAATGAAGAGATGCATAGGGCAAGACATGGAAGATAAAGCACAGTGCTTCCATGCATTCCATGGGTGTGCCGCCCTCCAGGAGTTTCCATGAATTCATCTATCCAGAAGATTGCAGAACCCAGACTTTTGGGTTTTTATGGAAGATTCATTATGGAGGCATAATTGAATCACTGGCCATTAATGATCTTATTTATTTATTTTATTTATTTATTTATTTATTTATTTATTTATTTATTTATTTTTGAGACAGAGTCTCACTTTGTTGCTCCTGGTAGAGTGCTGTGGTGTTGTAGTTCACAGCAACCTCAAACTCTTTGGCTCAAGCAATTCTCTCACCTCATCTTCCTGAGTAGCTGGAACCACAGGCACCCCCCCACCCCCACCCCCCACAACGCTCAGCTAGATTTTTAGAGACAAGAGTCTCACTCTTGCTCAGGCTGGTCTCAAACTCATGAGCTCAGGTGATCCACCCGCCTCGGCCTCCCAGAGTGATGGGATTACAGGCATGAGCCACCGCTCCTGGCCTTCCTTTGGTGATCTTAACCTTCATCCTGTCCCCTTATTTGGAGATGGAGGGGTAGAGGAGCTGAAAGTCCCAGCCCGCTAATTGTGCCTTGATATTTCAATGACCAGACTCTGCCCTGAAGCTTCCTAGGGATTGATTCATAGAACCATCTATGAATCATTAACATACAGCAAAACACCACTTTGGAAATTATAAGGACTTTAGGAGTTGTTTGCCTGGAAATAGGGTGGAAGACCAAATATACATTTCATGATATCATATATGTCATGTGAGTTTTCGGGTAATATTCTGTAATAACTGGACCATAATAGAGATAGAACATAGTCTTTTTTAAAGAATTTGGCTAGGCGCCTGTAGCTCGGTGGCTAGGGCACCAGCCATATACACTGGGGCTGGTGGGTTCAAACCCAGCCCGGGCCTGCCAAACAACAATGGCAACTACAACAAAAAAATAGCTGGGCGTTGTGGCCAGTGCCTGTAGTCCCAGCTACTTGGGAGGCTGAGGCAAGAGAATCGCTTAAGCCCAAGAGTTTCAGGTTGCTGTGAGCTTTGATGCCACAGGACACTACTGAGGGTGACCAAAAAAAGTGATTTTGTACCTACAAATATTAAATTTAGAAATATTGAAAATTGGCTTGGCGCCCGTAGCACAGTGGTTACAGCACCAGCCACATATGCCAAGGGTGGTGGGTTTGAACCCAGCCTGGGCCAGCTAAGCAACTGCAACAACAACAAAAAAAAATAGCCAGGCATTATGGTGGGTACCTATAGTCCCAGCTACTTGGGAGGCTGAGGCAGAAGAATCGCTTGGGCCTAGGAGTTTGTTGCCATAAGCTGTGATGTCACGGCACTCTACCGAGGGCAACAAAGTGAGACTCTGTCAAAAAAAAAAAAAAAAAAAAAAGAGGAAAGCAAAGCAAAGGAAAGGAAAGGAAAGGAAAGGAAAGGAAAGGAAAGGAAAGGAAAGGAAAGGAAAGGAAAGGAAAGGAAATTGATGTATGTATTAATAACTCTCAGAAAGTTCAGAAAAACTGGTTTGTCTATAGACAGAGAATGCATACCTAAATAATAAAGCAAATTGGGTAAAACATTAATAAAAGGTGAATATGGGTAAAGGGTATATAGGTGTTCTTTATGTTTTATCAATACTTGCAACATTTCTATAGATTTGAAATTATTTGTAAATAAATAGTTAAAATGAAGAAAGGGACATGACTGATCCTGTGACGTAAGTGGAAAACAGTCTACTTGGACATAAATCCATCTCTTGAATAACATGTGAGGGAATAACAGTAGTTCATCCCCTTATTTTCAGCTTAAAAACCCGAAGCCATAGCCTAGGTTATGAATTTGTATAATACGTTTTCTTCTGAGAGTTAATTTTTAGATTTAATAAGCTGCTGTTCTGTTTTTTCTTTCCTGTGTACGCTGTTTTACTTCCTTGGTTCTACAAGTAGAGAACTGTCCCAACCCATCTAGATCTGCAGATATAGAAACTCATCTAATCTCCAGCTCCTCTGGACAAGACATTTTCTGTTGACCTTGGTGGCAAATGCTTTCTGATATCATATCCCCAACAACTATGTCTTTAATTTCTGTGGCATTTTGTGAGGAATTATCCCTGCTAGATCTACAGTTGGAGAGGTCAAATACAGGACAAATTTGGTTGAGTAAGGAGGTGCAAATGGAGGGCATTATCATAGTATCATCTATAAAAGGAAAACTACAATACATCATATTGGAAATCCTCAAAATTCCAGAGTTTAAACAAACGTGACAGTTATACAATGTGATTCTATTTGTGGAAGTTCAGATTCTAATGTGGTGCTAATAGCAAACATGCAATCAATAACACAAACTCATCAAACGTTTCAGTTAAAAGTCATTTTTATTAATTAATAACATTAGCAGCATCATTATCATTAGCACAAAACTAAATACACTATTAAAAGAAAACAAAACCACACCCCAGAGGCATGTGTCTTGATGAAATGAGTCAGTAACATTATCATCACGTACAAGGGACAGCACCCTGAGGATATAGACCATATCACAGCTTGATAATCAATTCAGTAATTCAACCAACATTATTGAGCACCTAGGCACAATGGAGGATTTAAAAATGCATACAAGAATCCCTGCTTTCAAGAAGTTTTATAGTCTAGTAGGAAGTATTAAGAACAGAGGGCCACGTGAGATCAGTGACATAATGATGTCAGTACCATGCTTTAGAAAAGGGGATCACAAGAGACTCATGTCACATTTAGTTGGGGAAATCAGAAGAGGCTTCATAAAAAAGGTGACATGTGATATGGGTTTTGAGGAACTGGGAGGATTTTGGCAAACTGGCATGTGCAGAAGGAACACTGAAGGTGGAGGAAACAGTGTGGCCCAAACAACGTCCATGGGATGTTTGGGGAGAGAACAGTTCATTTTGATGGTATATGGGGTCTATGTAAGTGGGAATGGCATGTTAACAGTTATACGAGGTTCATATTTTAAATGGCTTTGAATGACAGGCTGAGATTTCTGATTTTTATGTCTCAGTGACTATATTTATCCACATCAATAAAACATGCAATTATTTGTGAAAAGATATGGTCACTTCATTTCCAGATTTCTTAGGGAAACTCAAGTGGTTTCCAGGCAATGTTATCACCTTGCTATCATAAATGTCCCAGCAGATACACTAAACAACCTATAGTAAATTTTTCTATGTTGCATGTAATTAAATCTCTTCCATCAAAGACTTTATTCTCTTCATACAGGGACAATACCTCTTCTCACTCCCATCTCTAGCCCCACCAGTTCTCATGGCATCTAGTAAGTACAGGCAGGCCTAAGTTAGGATTTCTAGCCACAACTGCCACCCTGAAACTAGGATCTACACCCTTGAGAAGTGAGAGTGGTGGTGCAGAGGCAGTGAACAATGTCAGGATAATGTAGCCATCTGAGAAATTTTATGGAATCCCCATCTTAAGCATCAATCACAGATCTTTGAAATTGAAGTACCATTCAGTTTGCTCTGGAGGACACCTGGAGGGGTCCCAGAACCCATAGTGCCTGAGTAAGGTTTCCTCTTATTGTTAAAAATTTCCTTAAAGGAATGACACTTAATCTGGGTTACAAGTTATTTAAAGGCCTTTTAGCTCTGAAGCTACTGAAGCTGTAGAAAGACTGGCATGACTTTTCCTTTCTGATAAGGAATCCTATTGGGCTTTGTCTGTGCACAACAGGCTGGTAGTTGGGAACTTCTCCCATGCAATGAGGTTACAGATGCTAAAGAATGGCTGTATTAGGTAGCCAAGCCAAAGAAGTAAGCCAGATAAGGTTTAAAATGACAAAGATGCCATGGACATACTTTCTGCAGCTAGTCAGTCTTCAGCTCTTTCCTGGAGCGAGACTTTCTCTGCAGGAAGTCATGGATTGCTGTAGTGAGGCCCCACGTCACACTGGATCTTAGGATGACCAGGGAGCCTCCACGGTAGATCAGAAACAATTTTCGGCCTCGAGTGTCCCACAAATCCTTGGCAGAGGCCCACAGGCTTGGCATGCTCTGCCAGCCAATATGGGACTGCATATTGGCAACCAGCACGATCAGAGGATACAGAACTAGGCATGTAATTGTTCCATTGACACTACCAGACACCAAGGGAGGAACCCAGTGGGGCAGGCCTTGCTCTGCCAACCCCTCCTGGATGGGGTCCTTGAAAGAAAAATATAAAGCACTCCCCAGGCTGTTCCTGACAAGGACAGGCCAGAAACCACGATAGTAGCCCAGTGACATTCGCCCCCAAAGCCCATAAGAGTTAAATTCCTTGAGAATGCTGAAGGTGCTAGGGAAGCGAGCTTGCTTGCGACCATCCTGGAGCACGTTTTGCACCCTTTCAAAGGGACTGAGTGCCACAGCCTCCACCACACCAGACATGAGCCCTGCAGCCCAGCGGTGTCCCAGGGAGTGTGGCCCAACAGGGGAGAGACAGCACAACAGGCTATCATAAGTCCCAAACAGTAGAGTCCCTTGCAATGTCTTGGAGAGGAGAGGGGGATAGATTCCCCTGTAAAAGTACTGAGGACCTTCATGCCAAAGCTGTCTTACAGCCTCTGACATTGCCATAGCATGGATCTGTTGCCGGAACACAACCTTATAGATGGGAAAGGTCAGAAAAGTAGACATAAAATTGGAAATGGCCCCAAGGGCATAGGCCTGGGAGTGCCAGCTTTTCATTCCTGGAGACTCTGCTCGTATCCTGTGCTGAAGCTCCTTTCTGGAAGAGTGGTTCGGCTCCTCCATGATGAAGACAACTGGATGCAGATGGAAGAAACTGGAAATGGTGAAAAAAACAGATGTGAGACCATTTAAACCTGTTGGCAAGCATTTTCACTGCTTCATTAGAAACTGGCCCAAAGAAGCTCATGAGGAAACAAGCAACCCTTTGGGCCAGATTGTGAGAAATAAGCACACCCTTAAGAAAGTAAGAATTTATTAACCTTAAATTAAAAAAAAAAAAAAAGGCAGTTTTTCCAGGCAGAGCCATTGCTACAGTATTTTGCTGACACAGCAAATACTTCAATATTCAAGAAGGATTTTGAATGAAAAACCTGAAATCAAGGAAGGCCCCCAAACTTAATGCATTCAATTTGCATGACATGAAACTGTGCATTTAATAAACCACTAGAATTATAAATTGCTGTTTCGTTTTCTAAAAAAAAAAAAAAAGTGGCACTATCTTATAGAGACAGAAAAGCAATCAGTAGTTTAGTTTCTCTAAAAGTTACTAGTAAATTTGTGGGGGGGGGAGGAATCTCCCCCGCCTTTCTCTCTGTAGATTCCTGCCCAAGTAGTAACTGTTTCATGGCAACGCCACACCCCCTTCCCCCAAGCGAGGAAAGGAAAGAGCAGCTGCTCCTGGAGGTTCAGTGCCAAAAGGCTCAGCACCTGGCAATTTCCATACCTAATTTTGTAGACCTGTAGCTATATAATAGAGCCGGCTTTCTAAACTTTAGCACTATTACATTTGGGGCACCGTTACTCTTTATTGTTGGTGCCTATCCTCCGCATTGTAGAAACTTCCCAGCTTCTACTCACTGCATGCCAGCAGCACCAGTTGTGAACTACCCAGTGTGACAGCTAAAAATATCAAGACATTGCCAAATGTCCCCTGGGAGGCAAAGCTGCCCCCAGTTCAGAACCTCCATACTAGAAAGAATAGGCAGTGTAAGGACTCCAAATGACTGCTCCTATCCCAGAAAGGCCAGGAAGCAAGTAGGGTAGTATGAGAAGCAACTTGGGAGCCGAGACACAGGAAGGAACTTTGGGGTCAAAAAGAAATACTCATTGCAGACCTGAGAACCTGAGGGAGTAAATAAGGAAGGAACTAGGGTTTCTCTGGGCTGAGAAGACACAGGGTGCAGCAGTGTGACCCGTCATATACGGGAGAGGAAAGACAGATTTGTGTGGATAGCAATCAGAAGGAGGGGACAGAAGGACAGAGAATGAGAATGGCTGATGACCAGGCTGTAGGACTCACATCTACATCGGCAGAGACAGGAAGCCTAAGAGGAATTATAGACCCACAGGTTTCACACAGAACCCTGGGCTATGTGGATGGGGGATAGTGTTGGGACTCTAATCAGGGTAGCAGACAATGGCTTCAAATCGAGGCAGGAGGCAGCTCCACTCAGGCTCCCAAAGGCACAGGGGCCCCCAACACTCTTCAGCTCTTCTCCCAAGAGTCTTCTTTCCCAAATATGACCTGCACATAAATAAGGAAAGAAGAGGATTTTCCCCTCTTCTACCTCAGAGTGCAATAATACTCCATTTCCTCCCTTTTCATAAACATGCGCTTGTGGGCTCCATATGGCAGGCTGATTTACCAGAAAGAAAACTGGACTAGGATTTGACAGATCAGCATTCTAAGCAACGATTTGTTATCACCTTTCTGTGTGACATTTAGAAATTCACTGACATCTTGGAGCCTCATCTACCTCAGCTATCCAATGAGCAGATAAGGTGAAATGCTCTGTAGGCATGCCCATACTGTAGAATGTCTCAGGGTGTTGATACGGGGGAATTCAGACTAATAGTTGATGGAAACATCATATTTTTACATCCCTCAGTTCTTCTTCCACTTAAAAATAAAAAACCATTCTGAGGGATTTAAAATGATTTTAAAATACCTTAAATATCTAATTCATTTTATACATCCAATGCTTTCCATTTCATGTGAGGAAATCCATCCATTTTCCCTGTATTTTTCCAAGAAGATGCCAGGCTTTGAGGACAGACAGACCTAAGACTGAATTCTGCCTCTTCCACTTAGTTGTGTAACCTTGGGCAAAACAATTAACTTCAGTGAGTCTCGGAACGTGTATTTCTGCATATTAGTAAAACAGGGACATCAAGACCTACCTCAAGGGCCAGGCATGGTAGCTCATGCCTGTAATCCTACCACTTTGGGGGGCCTAGGTGGGTGGATTGTTTTTTGTCAGAAGTTGAAGATCAATATGAGCATGAGGGAGACCCTGTCTCTACTTAAAAAAAAAAAAAAAAAAAAATATATATATATATATATAGACACAAACACACACACACATTAAAAAAAAAAAAAAACACTAGCCAAGCATTGTGGTGGGTGCCTGTATTCTCAACTACTTGGGAAGCTGAGGCAAGAGGATCACTTGAGCCAAGACTTTTAGGTTGCTGTGAGCTATGACTCCATAGCACTCTGCCCAAGGCAACAGAGTAAGATGCTATCTCCAAAAAACAAAGACATACCTCGAAAGGTTGTTGTCAAGATTTATTTATTTATTTATTATCATTATCATTATTATTTTAGACAGAGTCTCAAGTTGTCACCCTGGGTAGAGTACTATGGCATCACAGCTCACAGCAATCTCCGACATGGGCTCAAGCGATCCTCTTGCCTCAGTTTTTCTGCTTTTCATAGAGACGGGGTCTTGCTTTTCTCAGATTGATCTCAAACTCATGAGCTCAAGCAACCCACCAGCCTCAGCCTCTCAGAGTGCTAGCATTACAGGCATGAGCCACTGCACGTGGCCTGGTTGTTGTAAAAATGTATAACATAAAATGATATAAAGTGATTGAGAATCCATGACATGGTGGTCTCAATAATAGTACAGAGCACATCTTACAAGACATTCTCAGGCCAGCCAGAACCACATTCAGGCTAATAGTTGATGGAGCATGTTGGAACAAATCCTATGTTCCCATGAGAGGCAGGGAAGACCTTTCTTCCATGAACTCAAAGGTGCAACATAAATTATCTAGGAGATCCTGGCCCTTTAACGTGAATTCCAAAGTAGAAACCATAGAACGGACCTGCAGTTGGCCTTGAGCAGTTATCACCTATACCCTTCTGATCTGTGTCCTATGTTAACAGCCTAGTAAAATGAGCCCAAAGGATTCCAGATTCCCTTGGCCAGTCTAGTTGAGATGGGTAGTCTATGTGACCACAACAGATGGAACCCCACATTTGTCTGTTCATTCAGGGCATCTTTCACCCAGTCCTTTGGTCAGCTCACAACTATGTGTTAATCATCTGCTAAACATAGTAGGTAAATCATCATGAAGCTAGAGATGAACAGAACTTGGTGCCTGCCCTCAAGGGCTTGGGAATCTAGGAAGGGAGACAAGTCATGAGCTAAACTGGCTGGGCAGATGACTCATGCCTGTAATCCTAGCACTTGAGAGGCCAAGGCAGGTAGATTGTTTGAGCTCAGGAGTACAAGACCAGCCTGAGAAAGAGGAAGACCCTGTGTCTACTAAAAATTAGAAAAAAAAAAATTAGCCAGGCATTTTGGTGCATACCTATAGTCCCAGCTACTCAGCAGGCTGAAGCAAGAGAATTGCTTGAGCTCAAGAGTTTTAGGTTGCTGTGAACTATGATGCCATGGCTTATTTGGTCAACCCTACCCAGTTGACCAAATAAGATCCTGTCTCAAAAAAGAAAAAAAAAAAAAAAAAAAAAAAAAAAAAAAAAATAAGAACAAAGAAAAAAAAAATTTGTCCAAACCA
>CAUYPK010028776.1:0-26414 GCA_963574355.1 Loris lydekkerianus | reverse complement strand
TAAGTAGCTGGGTTCATCTCTTGCTTCTCTATTCTGTTCCATACATCTACCTCTCTGTTTTTGTGCCAGTACCATGCTGTTTTGATTATTATCAATTTATAGTATAATCCGAAGTCTGGTAGTGTGATTCCTCCTGCTTTGTTTTTATTTCTGAGTAATGTTTTGGCTATTTGAGTTTTTTTCTGATTCCATATAAAACAAAGTATTATTTTTTCAAGATCTTTAAAGTATAACAGAGGAACTTTAACAGGGATTGCATTAAAATTGTATTTTGCTTTGTGTAATATGGACATTTTAACAATGTTGATTCTTCCCAGCCATGAGCATGGTATGTTTTTCCATTTGTTAACAACTTCAGCTATTTCTTTTCTTAGAGTTTCATAGTTCTCTTTATAAAGATCTTTCATGTCCTTTGTTAGATAAACTCCCAAATATTTCATCTTCTTTGGCACTACTGTGAAAGGAATAGAGTCCTTGATTGTTTTTTCAGCTTGACTATTGTTGGTATATATAAAGGCTACAAATTTATGAGTATTGATTTTGTAACCCGAGACACTGCTGTATTCCTTGATCACTTTTAAGAGTTTTGAAGTAGAATGCCTGGCGTTTTCCAGATATACAATCATATGGTCTGCAAAGAGCGAAAATTTGATCTCCTTTGACCCTATATGAATACCCTTGATTGCCTTCTCTTGCCTGATTGCAGTGGCTAAGACTTCCATTACAATGTTAAAAAGCAGTGGAGATAGTGGGCATCCTTGCCTGGTTTCTGATCTGAATGGAAATGATTTCAATTTAACTCCATTCAATATGATATTGTCTGTGAGTTTGCTGTAGATGGCCTCTATCAATTTAAGAAATGTCCCTTCTATACCAATTTTCTTAGGTGTTCTGATCATGAAAGGATGCTGGATATTATCAAAAGCTTTTTCTGCATCAATTGAGAGAATCATATGGTCTTTGTTTTTTATTTTGTTTATGTGATGAATTATATTTATAGATGTACATATATTGAACCAGCCTTAAGCCCCTGGGAAAAATCCCACATGGTCATGGTGTATAATTTGTTTGATGTTTTGCTGGATTCTGTTTGCTAGGATCTTGTTGAATGTTTTTGCATCAGTATTCATTAGTGACACTGGTCTATAATTTTCTTTTCTTGCTGGGTCTTTTCCTGGTTTGGGAATCAAGGTGATGTTTGCTTCATAGAATGTGTTGGGTAGTATTCCTTCTTTTTCTATATTTTGGAAAAGGTTAAGTAATATATGTACTAGTTCCTCTTTAAGGGTTTGGTAGAATTCTGATGTGAAGTCATCTGGTCCTGGGCTTTTCTTTTTAGGGAGATTTTGTATAGTTGATGCTATTTCAGAACTTGATATAGGCCTATTCAACATTTCCACTTCATTCTGCCTAAGTCTAGGAAGGTGGCATGCTTCCAAGTATTGGTCTAATTCCTGCAAATTTTCATATTTCTGAGAATAGAGTTTCTTGTAATAATCACTAAGGGGTTTTTTGAATTTCTGAGGAGTCTGTTGCTAATTTGTCTTTGCTTTTCTGACTGATGAAATTAGAGATTTTACTCTGTTTTTCCTGGTAAGGTTATCCAAAGGTTTATCTATTTTATTGACCTCTTCAAAAAACCAACTTTTTGATTTATTGATCTGTTGTATAATCCTTTTGTTTTCAACTTCATTTAATTCTGCTCTAATTTTGATTATTTCTTTTATTCTGCTGGGTTTGGGGTGGAATATTCTTCCTTTTCCAGTTGCTTGAGATATCCCATTAAGTTGTTAATTTCCTCTCTTTCCATTCTCTTGAGGAAGGCTTGCAATGCTATAAATTTTTCTCTTAGGACTGCCTTTGCAGTATCCCAGAGGTACTGGTAATTTATGTCTTCATTATCATTTTGTTCCAAAAATTTGGTAATTTCCTTCTTAATCTCATCTGTGACCCATCTATCCTTCACTATAAGGTTATATAGCTTCCATGTTTTTTGTATGAGTATACAGATACCTGCTGTTACTGAGTTCAACTTTTGTTCCATGATGGTCTGAGAAGATGCAAGGAATATAATTTCTATTCTTTTAAATTTGCTGAGGTTAGACTTGTGACCTTAGATATGATCAATTTTGGAGGATGTTCCATGGGCTGATGAGAAGAATGTGTATTCAATTTTGTTAGGATGAAATGTTCTATAGATGTCTGTTAAATCCAATTGTTGAATGGTTAAGTTTAAGTCTAAAATTTCTTTGCCTAGCCTCTTTTTTGGAGGATCTATCCAACACTGCCAAAGGACTGTTAAAATCTCCAACTATTGTGGTGCTGAAGGAAATCAAGTTGCTCATGTCTGTTAGGGTCTCTCTTAAATTGAGGCACATTCTGGTTGGGTGCATAAATGTTAATAATTGTACTCTCATCATGTGTTACCCTTAACAAATATGAAGTGACCATACTTATCTTTCCTTACTTTTGCTAGTTTAAAGCTTATTGTATCTGCAAATAAAATTTCAACACCTGCTTTTTTCTGATTTCCATTTGCCTGAAATATAGATGACCATCCCTTCACCCTGAGTCTACATTTATCTTTTAAGGTACGATGAGATTCTTGTATACAGCAGATATCTGGCCTGAGTTTTTGTATCTAGTTGGCCACCCTGTGGTTTAGATAACAAATTAAACCATTCACATTAACTGAGAATATTGATAAGCCCAGTGGAATTTTGGGTATCAAGTTTTTCAAAAGTCCATTGGACATTTTTAATCCTTTAACCACTGTGGAAGTTGGAATTTGATCAAAAGTTTCTGAGTGAGTTTACTTTGGTGGTAGAGGATTATGCTGGTCATTATGGAGGATAGGTCTGAGAATATCCTGGTGAGCTGGTTTAGTTATGGCAAATTTCTTCAACATGTGTATATCATTAAACTATTTAATTTCTCCATCATAAATGAAACTCAGTTTAGCTGGATACAGGATCCTGGGTTGAAAATTATTTTGTTTTAGGAGATTAAAAGTCAATGACCACCCTCTTCTAGCTTGAAAGGTTTCAGCAGAGAGATCTGCAGTCATTCTAATATTCTTCCCCTTGTAGGTTATGCTTTTCTTAGGTCTGGTTGCTTGCAGAATTTTCTCCTTCATATTAACTTTGGTGAAGTTAATTATAATGTATCTGAGAGATGCCTTATTCGGATTGAGTCATGCTGGGGTTCTGAAACTGCTATCTGAATTTTAGAATCTCCTGGCATGTCTGGGAAGTTCTCCTTGATTATCTCATGAACTAGAGCATCTGAGCCTTTCAAAGCAACCTCAATGCCTTCAGGAATTCCTATAAGGTGAATATTCATTTTCTTTGAATTATCCCAGAGCTCTCTGAGAGAATGATCCATTTTTGCTCTCCACTTCTCTTCCTCTGTGAGCATTTGGGAGTGTTCAAAAGCTCTGTCTTCAATGTCAGAAATCCTTTCTTCTGCCTGCTCCATTCTGTTATTGAGAGATTCTACTGTATTTCTCATATGTTTGAGGGCTATAAGTTCTTGTCTCAAAGTGTCAAAATCCTTGGTGATTTTGTCTTTGAATTCATTGAATTCTTGAGACAACTTTTGAAATGATCCTTGAATTTCTAATTCCAACTTTACCTCCATTCTATTAATCTTTTTTTTTTATTATAAGAATCATCATTTATTTATTTTACAGAGTAATGACTTAAATTGATGTATTTGGGCACGCAGACATTTGACATGAAAAGTAGTTGTATCAGAATGAGCATCAGAAAAATAGCAACTCATCTTACACATAATAACTAGAAAATATTAATCTGTCTGATCATTTAAATGTTACAAATCCTGAGAATGTTAAACACTGAACAAATTGGGTACTACCTCATAAGTAAATTTTGCTTGGAAATAATTATTTAAAAAATGTTTCAAAGTATAAATCACCTATGTATTAAACATGAGTCTTTCATATTATACAAAGAGTTTAAACAAATGTATCAATTACAGTTTGGTAGCTCTTAGAACAGCCATCAGTCAGGTTCAAGGACACACTGTTCCACAATTTCCCATAAGTTGGGGTTTTCCATGGCAGCTGCCACTTGCTCTTTGTCATTTATCTGCTTATTGATGTCTTCTTCTGTTGAGTGGGTTCCTTCAGAAATGTAGATTTCCAACTTGTGTTTAAACGGTAAACACCGCTGAAGTTTTACTCTTAAACACGCCCAATAAGAGTTGCCAAAGAGCAATGAGGTACAGTTGGTGTAAACTTGATAATTACCAGATAGTCTTCTTCATTTATCTCCTGAACCTCCACACAACTTTCTGTTACCACTTCCAGTTCTTCTAGAGTATTGGGCTTTTCTGGGTCCTGGATAGTTCGAATCAAATCATAAATCTCTAGCGCTTTTTCTTCCATGATCCGGGGCTGCTGGGCAGCTCCCCACTCAGAGAAGCCTGAGAGCCACAGGACTCTGCTCAGCATCCAGGACAGCAGCCCAGACACCTGCTCCATCCTCATGCTCCACCATCCCTGGCGACGGTCCCACCCGTGCCACCGTCTCTCAGCAGCGGGTCTCCATTCTATTAATCTTATTTGCAATCCAAATTCTGAATTCAATTTCTGACATCTCAGACATTTGTTTATGAATGGGATATTCTGGTGTGTCTGCCATATCATTCCTTGAGGGTGTTGATCTACTCTGATTATTCATATTGCCAGAGTTTTTCCACTGATTCCGCCCCATGATTATTTTACACCATTTGGCTAGATGAGCAGGTAAGGTGAAGTTGGGTTTGGGGCTAGAATAGGGATTAACCAGCCCTCTGCTCAAGAGCTGGGACTGGTGTTTCTACCTTTTCCCCTAGAGCTTTGCAAAGGACCTGTATAGTGCTACAGCCTGAGACACTGGGAACCTTGTTGGTATGGTAGGGCTAAGTGGCTCTGTCTTGTTTTCAGTTGGTCTCTGTCTAATCCTAGTGAATCAGTTACTCTGGGTTGAAGTCTCAGCTGTGTAGAAATAACAGCAATTAAGTCACCCTTCCTGCCATGGGCAACAATTGGAAAAGGAGAATCAAACCTTCCCACAACCACACACCCGGGGTACCACTTTGGATAGTCCTCGGGTGATTGGCCCAGGTCAAGAGTTCCAAATCAATTGTCCCAGTCAGCACCCAGTCTCAGTGGGAGAGTTCAAAAGGTCTCCAGCAACTACATAGCAGGAGTCTGCTGGAAGCTTGAGTATGACTCTCTCCAGTGCTCCATGGAGTCAGACGGACCCACCCAGCAAATGAATTAGTCCATGAAGGTTGATGCCACCTCCCCCGCCTTACACCTCTGTCACACCCAGTCACTGGGAACCCTGAAGGGCTGTGATCCAGTTCCCTCCAAAGAGCAGATGTTCCTGGGGTTTGCGCCTGCCTGAATGACAGGGAGATCTATGTCTCCTCGGCCAGACCACCACACTCTGCCACCATACAGCAGGGGGAGCTGAAGCATGACAACCTCAGGTGCTTAATGGAAGCTGGGGTGGTTCACTCAGTTCCAGCCCTGTCCCAGATTGATGTTGCTGCCCTTTATATCCTCACAGAATTTGCATTTCTGTCCCAGTTATATTCCCCTGCAGGTCAAGCACTGTTTGAATTCACAGAAACTGCGACTCAGCCCCACCCTGTGCCACTGCCATCGTGCCAATTCTCATAGAGCTGGCATCTCTGTCTCTGCTGCACTCTGTGTTGGGGTGGGTGTGATCAGAGCTCAAACTTAGCTTTCACTTCCTGCCTCTCCCTCCTCAGTTTCTGCTTCTCCTTGGGCTGGTGCTCTTGCCCTGCCTGCTTTTGTCTCAGCTATGTTCCCCTGGGGTGTGGGTGCTTCTTAGGCTCACTAAAGCAGCACTTCTGACTCAGTCCCACCCTGGGAGTATCCTGTCTCTGCACACATGTATTCTAGTCTCTGTCCCTGCTGCACCCAGCCCAGGCAGCTACCGCCTCAAGCATACCCTTTACTCATGGGGCCTACATTTCCATCCCAGATCTGTTCCACCAGTGGCTGCCACCAGAGTAGAGGCCTGGCTTTCTCTGGTTCCCAAGAGAGGTGGGGAGTGTCTTTCCAAAATATCCCCAGGGGTGTGACCCTGTTGTTCCCACCGCTGCCACTGCTGCTCTGTGCCACAGGGCACTGCTTCTCCCTTTCCCATATGGCTGCCTTGGTCCACAGTCCTCTCTTTATACCCATGCCATGGAATCAGCAACAGACCACGCCTTGTCCACACCTCTCGAGAAAATCCCCAATATGGACTCCATGGGGGACAGGCTTCCAGACCTAGGGGTAAGAGTGGAGGGGAGTACTGGGAGTTCAGAATTGCAGCTAGAGAATATATACAGTTTTATGCCTGGTGGAAGAGTGTCATGGCACATTACTGGGTCCTCTCTAGGGAAGGAGTTCTAGTTTTTAGAGGGTCTCTTCCATGGGATAAAATAGGAGGAGATATGAACTCTGCTCACTTGTTTGTATAAAGTCAATTTTGTTAATCTTTTCAAAAAAATTTTTTTTGTTTCATTGATCTTCTGAATGATTCTTTTGTTTTTAATTTCATTTAATTCTTCCCTAATTTTGGTTATTTCTTTTCTTCTGGTTTTGGAGTTGGAATGTTCTTCCTTTTCCAGTTGTTTGAGATGATCCATTAAGTTGTTGGCTTCCTCTCTTTCTGTTTTCTTGATGAAGGCTTCCAATGCTATAAATTTCCCTCTTAGAACTGCCTTTGCAATATCCCACAGATTTTGATAATTTGTGTCTTCATTATCATTTTGTTCCAAAAATTTGGTGATTTACTGGGGCAGCGCCTGTGGCTAAAGGAGTAGGGCGCTGGCCCCATAAGCCGGAGGTTGTGGGTTCAAACCCAGCCCTAGCCAAAAACTGCAAAAAAAATTTTTGTGGGGGGGGTGATTTCCTTCTTAATCTCATCTTTGACCCAGCTGTCATTAAGCCTAAAATTATTTCATTTTCCATGATTTTTGAGTATGAAGATTCTTGTTGCTGTTGAGTTCAACTTTTTATTTATTTATTTTTTTGTAGAGACAGGGTCTCACTTTATCGCCCTCGGTAGAGTGCTGTGGCGTCACACAGCTCACAGCAACCTCCATCTCCTGGGCTTAGGCAATTCTCCTGCCTCAGCCTCCCGAGTAGCTGGAACTACAGGCACCTGCCACAACGCCTGGCTATTTTTGTTGTTGTTGTTGTTGTTGTTGCAGTTTGGCCGGGGCCGGGTTTGAACCCACCACCCTTGACATATGGGGCCAGCACCCTATCCGCTGAGCCACAGGTGCCACCCTGAGTTCAACTTTTATTCCATGTGGTCTGAGAAGAAACAAGAAACAATTTCTACACTTTTTAATTTTCTGAGGTTAAACTTGTGTCCTAGAATATGATCTATTTTGGAGGATGACTCATGGGCTGATGACAAGAATGTATATTCAGTTTTATTAGGGTGAAATGTTCTGTAGAGTTCTGTAAAGTCCATTTGTTCCAGGGTCAAGTTTAAATCTAATATTACTTTGTTTAGTTTCTTCTTGGAGGATCTATCCAAAACTGTCAAAGGGTGTTAAAATCTCCAACTATTATAGTGCAGGAAAACATCTAGTTGTTCATATCCATTAGGGTCTGCTTTACAAATTGAGGAGCATTCTGATAGGGTGCATAAATGTTAATTATAAAAAATCTCTTCATATTGGGTGTTTCCCTTGAAAAATATGCAGTGACCTTCCTTCCTTATCTTTCTTTATCTTTGTTGGTTTAAAGCCAATTGTATCTGCTACTAAAATTGCAATCCCTGCTTTTTTCTGGTTTCCATTTGCCTGTATTATACAAGTCCATCCCTTCACTCTGAGTCTATTTTTATCCTATAAGGTAAGGTGAGATTCTTGTATACAAAAGATATCCGTTCTGAATTTATGTATCCAGTCAGCCAGCTTGTGCCTCTTTAGAGGACAATTTAAACCATTCATATTGATTGAGAGAATTGATAAGCCTGTCATGTTTTGGCTGTTGTGATTTTTGGATGTCTAGTAGACAGAAGTTGGGTTTTGTTCAAAAATTTCTGGGTGAGTATACTTTGGAAGTAGAGCATTGTGCTGGTCATTGTGGAGGACAGGTCTGAGAATATTCTGGAGAGCTGGTTTAGTTATGGCAAATTTCTTCAACATGTCTATGTCAGTAAAGTATTTGATTTGTCCATCACAAATGAAACTCAGTTTAGCTGGATAGAGGATCCTGGGCTGGAAGTTGTTTTGTTTTAGGAGACTGAAGATTGATGACCATCTTGTTCTAGCTTGAAACTTCTCCGCTGAGAGATCTGCAGTCATTCTGATATTTCTCCCTTTGTAGATGATGCTTTTCTTATGTCTGGCTGCTTGCAGAATTTTCTCCTTTGTCTTAACTTTGGCAAAGTTAATCACAATGTATCTAGGAGATGCTTTATTTGGATTGAGTCTTGCTGGGGGTCTGAAACTCTCTGCTATCTGAAGTTCTGTATCTCTTGCTATGCTTGGGAAATTCTCCTACAAAATCTCTTGGAGTAGAGCATCTGTACCTTTAGGACCATCCTCTTCTCCTTTGGGAATTCCTATAAGATGAATGTTTGATCTTTTGGAGTGATCACACAACTCTCTCAGGGAATGATCAGTTTTTGCTCTACATTTGTCTGCCTCTTTGAGTGTTTGGGAATGTTCAAAAGCTTTGTCTTAAGTTTCAGAGATCCTTTCTTCTGTCTGGTCAACTCTATTACTGAGGGATTATACTGTATTTTAGAGCTCCTCAACTAACTTTTTCATTTCCTTGAGTTCTGCCATCTCTTTTTCATTATGTCCATATCTTTGGTGACTTGGGCTTTGAATTCATTAATTTCTTAAGACAACTTTACAACTACTCTTTGGAATTCAATTTCTATCTTTTCTTCCATTCTATATATCTTATTTGCAATCTATATTCTGAACTCAATTTCTGACATTGCTGTCATTTGGCTATGCATGGCATCTGCAGTTGTATCTCCTTTGTCATTTTGGGAAAGGGGGGAGCGTTAATATACTTTGGTTATTTGTGTTGCCAGAGTTCTTCTCTTGGGTCCACACCATGTTTATTTTCCACCCTTTGGTTATTAGAACTGGTAGGGTGAGATTGAATTGGGGTTCCTAGGTAGTAGAGATAGCCCCTTACCAAAGCACTAGGCTTTGTAATTGTGGCTTATCTCCTACAACCTTATAAAGGCCCTTTTCAGAGTTTTGGCCAGAGACTCTGAGGACCTAATTGGTAAGACAGTGTAAACTAGCTATGTTTTGATATCAGCCAACCGCTACCCTATCCTAAGAAACCAGAGTATTAGGTTTAAATCTCAACTGTGAAGAGATATAAACAGTTGTGGCACCCAGCCCCCACCCTTCAGTTCTTTTCTGCTATAGAACTTCGAAGGTCAACCTCAGCATGTCCCCGAGTGGACATGCCCAGACATGGTTCCAATTAAGTTGTCTCAGTTAGTGCAAACCCTCTCTTGGAATTCTAAGAGAGGAATTCCAGGGTCTCCAACAGCACAATTGGAGCCAGGGATCCACACTCCTGCCCACCAGACTCTGTCCACACTGTTGTCTGCTTCTCTGCTCACAGGCCCAGTTGGAGCCAGGGGCCACACCTCTGCCCACTGGTCTCAGTCTACACCCAGCTAGCCTCTGCTTGCCAGACCAGTTGGAGTCAGGGGACCACGTCCCCACCTGCCAGTCTCTGTCCACTGCCTGGCAAGCCTCTGTTTGCAGGCTCTGTTATAGTCAGGGCACCATACTCTGCCCACAGATCTCAGTCCTCACCTAGGAAGCCTCTACTCACCAGCCCTAGCCCTCAGGTCTTGGTTCATACCCAGTAAGCCACTGCTTGAGGGTTCTGTGGGAATCAGGGGACCACATCCTTGCTCTCAGGTCTTAGTCTATGCCTAGCAAGCCTCTGCTCACAGGTCTAGCAAGGGCTGGGGACCAGCCCTGTCTGCTGAACTTAGACCACACAGGGCAACCACTCTCCCACTTTGGCTGGAGGTTCTCCACCCCATCTCACCAGACACAGCCTGAACTAAGGGTCAACACCACCACCAGATGGGATAGTCATAACCAGAGGACTAATTCTCCTCTTGCTGAGTGTCCCTTTATTCCCACACCCTCTTTCTTCCCCATTAGTCACAGATTCCATCCTGATGGTTGGCGATCCACACTATGCCCAGATCTCTCAGAAAAAGACCAACATACTATGCTCTGCAGGGGTCAGAACTTCAGACCACCATGTAAGGGGGAAAGGGTGGACTGGGAGTTTGGACTTGTGGGGGGAAATATCTGTTCAATTTTATGACTGGCGAGGTGGTGTCTAGGTTCATAACTGCGACCTCCTTGGAGAAAGAGACCTGGAGTTTAGTGGCTCTCTTCAGCAAGGTAAAGTGAGAGGTCGTTTGTTCCCTGCTTGTTAGCAGATAGCTTGCAGCAGGACTCCTGCTTGGGGAGGAGTTTCCCACCCTCTAGTTGATAGGCTTTGTATCTGAAATGTGTTTTCTTGAATGCTCTTCCTTGGAGTTACAGCTTGCCGAACTTTCTTGGCTCAGCTCCCAACTTTTGGCTTCATAGAGTTCAATCCATCCAGTTTTTCTGCCTCTGTTCAGGAGTCTCTGCTAAGGGTTGCTACCAGTTGGCCATCTTCCCAGAATTCCCTGTATATATATTTTTATAAATAGATTTTTTAAAAAAAGGTTGTTTTATTAAAAAAAAAATGAAAAATAATCATTAAAATAGAAAATATATACTTAAATAAGATGATAGATGTAAATAAAATCAAATGTAAAGGAGAAAAACACTAATCTATAATCATACTGAGAAATTGAAAGATATCTCTCTCAGTTACTGATAGGATAAGAGGAATAAAGCAAAAAGATAAAAAAGATTTGAGCAATAAAATTAACAATTTTGACCCAATTAACGTTTATACAATACTGTACCCAACCACTGTCAAAAATCATTTCCAGATGCACATGGAACATTTACCAAAATAGACCAGAAATAAAATTTCAACAAAGTATAAAAACCAAAATCATTCCTCTAATCACAGTAGAATTAAGTTAGAAACCTATAAAATAAAGAAAGCCAATGAATGACATCATGGAAGATGACTGAAATAATAATTTTGGAACTCTGGAGCCTCATCAAATAATTGCAGCATTCTGAGTAATGCTAGATGAAAAAAAAGAGGCAGATAAATTTTAGTAAAATCTGGCATTTCATAGATGGCTACCATCCCCCAACTCCAAGCACCATGGCAGGCAGCCATGGGGATGGCAGCCTGTAATGTTTGTGTGACTTGCTGGTGTCATGGTGGGCAATAAAAATTGCTATCTAAAAATGGAGGCTGTATATTTTGATTGCCACTTTTGACCACTGAGAGAATAGCATAGATGCTGGCCATTATTTTAACTCTCACAAGCTGAAGTGGCTTTTCAAGCAGAATTGGTTGTAAGGGATTGGAAAAGACAGAGACTCTTTTATCTTCTTAAAAATATATTATTGGAGACAGGCATTTAAGGAATTCTCTGCAGGTCACTGGTTGACTATGGAAATAATGGAGCAGAGATTTTAATGAATACACAAAATAAGGAATATAGTCTTTGCAAAATACAGTAGTTTGGAAAAGTCACTGAACAAATGAATGACTGCAGTATTTATCAAGGAATGATAGCAATCTCTTGAAAGAGATTTCTGGAACTACTACATACAATATTAAAAATGTCCAGTTTTCAAGAAAAAATCACAAAGCATACAAAGAAATAACAAAATATAGCTCGAGCAGACAGAACAGTGCACAGATCGTACACTCTAGCCCCAGAAGATGGGGAACTGCCTCAAATCCCCCACTTCGGATGACATGTCCCTGCTTCACGAGTCTCAATCCGACCGGGCTAGCTTTGGCGAGGGGACAGAGCCGGATCAGGAGCCACCACCGCCATATCAGGAACAGGTGCCAGTTCCAGTCTATCATCCAATACCTAGTCAGAATCGCCTAGCAACCCAGCTGACTGAAGAGAAACAAATTAGGATAGCTCAAAGAATAGGCCTTATCCAGCATCTGCCTAAGGGAGTTTATGACCCTGGAAGAGATGGATCAGAGAAGAAGATCCGGGAGTGTGTGATCTGTATGATGGACTTTGTTTATGGGAACCCAATTCGATTTCTGCCGTGCATGCACATCTATCACCTGGACTGTATAGATGACTGGTTGATGAGATCCTTCACGTGCCCCTCTTGCATGGAGCCAGTTGATGCAGAACTGCTTTCATCCTATGAGACTAATTGAGCCAGGGTCTCTCGTCTGACTTCAAGTGAACCATCATTTTTGGCTGGTTTTGATCTTTTGTCATTGAGCCCAAAGAGCTAGGGATTAGGAATTAAGATCATGCACAAAAGTTTCCTAAAAATTCCTGGATGGCTGCAGATGTTGGGGGAAAGTATGTGATATTTTAGAAACTTAGTGGGAAAAGTAGGATGGTATTTTTATGTAAAGCCTTGACCCAGTGTTTAAAAATATAATTGTATTTAGATCTTGTTATTGCTCCAGTACATAGGAATTGTGTAAAGTGTTACAGCCGCTGTATATGTTTAAATTGTGTGTGTCGAAGATTAGGAAAAGACAGTGGTTATTTTTCCTAAATGAAATAACTTTTTTCTTCCCTCCACCCAAATTCTTTTCTGAAGTTGCTGGCATTTGGGTCAACGTTTTATTTATAACAGTGGCACAAAAAAAGTAGTTTTAAGCTTGCTTGCACAGTTCTTTTTTTCCATTGGAAATGGAATTCATTGCCTTAGGTCTTTTTAAATAGTGTATTATTATTGTTGGGGCTGGCTCTATGCTTGAAAACCAGTTTATTTATAACCCGTATAAGTGCTATATTCCATTTGCAGTTCGGAAATGCAGAATTCAAAGTGATCTCCTAGCTTGTAAGCAAACTGAGATGCACTATCCCTTTTCTATAAAAAATGAGTTAATGTGTCAAGAAATAAATTTTAGTAAAGTGGAGTTTAAAGATTAAAAAAAAAAAGAAAATATAGCTCATTCATAGGGAATTGACAGAAACCATAAACATTAAGTTTACTAGACAAAAACTTTAAATTAATTGCCTTAACAATGTTTAAATAAACTGAAGGAAACCAAGAATAGAGAATTACATGAAATCTGGGAATAATATATGAACAAGTGGGGAATGTTAATGGAGATAGAAACTATAAAAGGAAACTAAATATAAATTCTGGTGCCAAAAAGTATAATAGCTGGAAAAAAAATACTAGAAGTGTTGAACAGATTAGATCAGGCATCACAAAGTATCAGTCAACTTGAAGATGGGGCAAATGATATTACCCAGTTTGAAGAGCAGAAAGAAAACAAAAAAGAAAAACAAAGTCTAAGGGACCATGAAAAACCATCAAGCAGACTACCATACACATTCTGGGAGTCCCAGAAGAAGAGAAAAAAGAGGATCATAAAAAAATGTTCGAAGAAATAGTGGCAAAAAAACTTCCCAGGATTGATGAAAAATGTGAATCTGAATATCCAAGAAGTCCAATGAACTCCAAACTTAAAGAGATCTACAATAAGACTAATTATAACCAAACTGTCATAAGATCAAGAGATTCTTAAAAAGAAGAACTTTTTTTTTTTTGAGACAAAGTCTCACTATGTCACCCTCAGTAGAGTGCAGTGGTGTCACCGCTCACAGTAACCTCAAAACCTTGGGCTTAAGCGATTCTCTTGCTTTAGCCTTTCAAGTAGCTTGGACTATAGGCACCTGCCACAACACCTGGCTATTTTGTTGTTGTTGTTGTTGTTGCAGTTGTCATTGTTTAGCTGGCCTGGGCTGGGTTAGAACATGCCACCCTCAGTGCATGTGGCCAGCCCGTAACCACTGTACTACAGGTGCTGAGCCTGAAGAGAACTCTTGATGAAAGAAGCAACTTGTCATAGTCAAAGAAGTCGCAACAAAATTACCAGCAAGTTTCTCATCAGAAATCGTGGAGGCCATTGAAGACTTAAATCTAAGACCTGTGACTATGAAATTACTAAAAGAGAACATTGGGGAAATGCTTCAGGATGTTGGTCTGGGCAATGATTTTTTGAGTACTATTCCCAAAGCATAGGAAACCAAAGCAAAATTAGACAAATGGGATCACACCTAACTAAAAAGCTTTCATGTAGCAAAGGAAACAGTCAACAAAGTGAAGAGAAAACCCACAGAATGGGAGACAATATCTGCAAACTACCCATCTGACAAGGTATTAATAACTAGAATCTCTGTGGAGCTCCAGCTGCTCAATCGGAAAAATTTAAAAATCTGATTTAAAAATGGACAAAAGATATAAATAGACATTTCTCAAAGAAGACATAAAAATGGCTTCTTCAACAGGTATATGAAAAGATGCTCAACATCATTAGTCATCAGAGAAATGCAAACCAAAAATACAATGGGATATCATCTCATGGCAGTTAAAATGGCTTTTACAAAAAGATAGGCAATAACAAATGCTAACAAGAATATGGAGAAGAGCGAACACTCATAAATGGCTAGTGGGAATGTATTAATAAATACTGCAACCACTATGAAGGTTCTTCCAAAAACTAAAAAGTAGTCAGGTGCAGTGGTTCACACGTGTAGTCCTAGCTACTTGGGAGACTGAGGCAAGAGAATCACTTGAGCTCATGTTTGAGGTTGCTGTAAGCTATGATGCCATGCCCCTCTACTGAGGGTGACAAAGTGAGACTCTGTCTCAAAAAACAAAACAAAACAAACAAACAAACAAAAACACACTAAAAATAGGACTACTATATGACACAGCAATGCTAATGCTAGGTGTATGTCCAAAAGAAAGGACGTCAGCATGTCACAAAGATATCAGCATTCTCATGTTTATTGCAGCACTATTCACAATAGCCAAGATTTGGAATCAACCAAAGTGTCCTTCAATGGATGCACACATAAAAAGACTGCGGCACATATACACAATGGAATATTATTCAGCCACAAAAAGAATGAAATCCTGCCATTTGCCACAACTTGGATTGAACTGGAGAACATTATGTTAAGTGAAATAAGCCAAGTACAGAAAGACAAATCTCACATGTTCTCATTCATGTGTGGGTGATAAATATTAAAACATCTGATCTCATCATGACAGAGAAAGGAATGATGGTTATGAGAGGTTGCTGAGAAGGAGAGTGAGAGATAAAGTGGGGATGGTTAAGGGGTGAAAAATGTAGTTAAATACATAGAATGAGCAATATTTGATAGTACAAAGAAGTGACGATAGTCAATAATAAGTTGTGGTATACTTTTTTTTTTTTTTTTCTCTTTGGCTATACTTTCTTTTTTTTTCTTTGCTTTTTTTTAGAGACAGAATTTCACTCCATTGCCCTCTGTAGAGTGCTGTAGCGTTACAGCTCACAGCAACCTCCAGCTCTTGGGTTTAGGCGATTCCCTTGCCTCAGCCTCCCAGTAGCTGGGACTACAGGCTCCTGCCACAATGCCCAGCTATTTTTGTTGTTGTTGTTGCAGTTTGGCCAGGGCTGGGTTTGAACCTGCTACCCTTGGTATGTGGGGCCGGCTCCCTACTCACTGAGCTACAGGCGCCGCCCAAGTTGTGGTATACTTTAAAACATTAATAACTAAAAGAATAGCATTGAAATGTCCCTAACACAAAGAAATGATAAATGCTCAAAGTAATGGATACCTGTTACCCTGATTTGATTATCACACATTATATGCCTATATCAAAATATCACATGTAGGCTTGACGCCTGTGGCTCAAGCAGCTAAGGCGCCAGCCACATATACCTGAGCTGGTGGGTTTGAATCCAGCCCGGGCCCACCAAACAACAATGACGGCCGCAACCGAAAAATAGCTGGGTATTGTGGTAGGTGCCTGTAGTCCCAGCTACTTGGGAGGCAGAGGCAGGAGAATCGCTTGAGCCCAGGAGTTGGAGGTTGCTGTGAGCTGTGATGCCACAGCATTCTACCCAGAGTGACAGCTTGAGGCTCTGTCTCCAAAAAAAAAAAAAAAAAAAAGTCACATGTACCCTATAAATATATGTGACTACATGTTAACAGGCACAAATTTATAAAAAGTAATTTGTGAAAATAAAAACATAAAAATGGAGGAAATAAGTGGGATATAACCATGTCAATATATATTGTTGAAGCTAAATTGGAACCAAACTAGATTTGGACTAGATTCACATTAGACTGTTATAATTTTAAGATGTTATCTGTAATCTCCATAGTAACACTAAGAAAATAAACATATATAGAAAAGGAGATAAAGAGAAAGTCAAAATGGTAAACTTGAAAAAGAAAAAATTCAAAATTTCAACAAAACACGGTATTGGAGGAACTGGGTGGAGAAAAATGTAAGTCATATAGAAAACAAAAATGATGGCAGAAGTTAAGTCCTTTACCATCAGCAATTACTTTAAGCATAGTAGATTAAATTCATCAATTAAAAGATAGAGACTGAAACTAGATTAAACCAACATAATCCAACTCTATGCTGCTTACAAAAAATTCACTTTAGATCCAAAAACAAAAATGGGTTTAAAGTCAAAAGATGGAAAAAGATACTCCATGCAAATAGTAAACAAGAGAGCTGAAGAAGGAACAATAAGAAAATAGGAGACTTGAACAATACTATAAAAAATCAGACCCCAAAGACACATGCGGAATACCTAAGAATAGGAGAACACATTATTCTCAGGTGCACATCAAGATAATCTCCAGGACATGTTATATATTAGGCCATAAAGCAATTCACAATAAATATTAGAAGATTAAAAAATTCCAAGTATCTTCTCTGACCACAATGAAATGAAGAAATTTATAAGAAAAGGAAAACTGAAAATGTACATATATAGTTTATGTGTATTATACATAGAAATTAAACAATACACTCTTCAACAAGAAATGGGTCAAAGGGCTCGGTGCTTGTAGCTCAGCAGTTAGGGTGCTGGCCACATACACAGGGCTGGTAGGTTCAAACCTGGCCTGTGGCTGCTAAACAAAAATGAGAATGACAACAACAACAATGACAACAACAACAAAATAGCTGGGTGTTGTGGCAGGCACCTGTAGTCCCAGCTACTTGGGTGCTAAGGCAAGAGAATCGCCTAAGCCCAGGAGTTGCAGGTTGTTACGAGCTGTGACACCATGGCATTCTACCAAGGGCAACATAGTGAGACTCTGTCTCAAAAAAAAAAAAAAAAAAAAGAGGAAGAAAGAAAGAAAAAGTAGAAAGACCCAGCAGTGCCTGTAGCTCAGTGGGTAGGGCCCTGGCCACATGCACGGGGGCTGGTGGTTTCAAACCTGGCCCAGGTTAGCTAAAACAATAGTGACAATTGCCACAACAACAACAACAAAAAATAGCAGGCATTGTGGCAGGCACCTGTAGTGCCACCTATTTGGGAGGCTGAGGCAAGAGGATCGCTTAAGCCCAAGAATTTGAGGTTGCTGAGAGCTGTGACGCCACAGCACTCTACCCAATGCAAAAGCTTGAGACACTGTCTCAAAAAAAAACAGTAGGAAGACTCATAGTTCTCAATTTCAAAACTTGCTTTATAGCTACAGTAATAAAAACAGTGTGGGCTCGGCACCTGTGGCTTAAGCAGCTAAGACTCCAGCCACATATGCCTGAGCTGGTGGGTTCGAATCCAGCCTGGCCCATCAAACAACAATGACGGCTGCAACCAAAAAATAGCCAGACGTTGTGGTGGGCACCTGTAATCCCAACAACTTGGGATTGGGGGCAGGAGAATCGCTTGAGCCCAGGAGTTGGAGATTGCTGTAAGCTGTGATGCCACAGCACTCTACCCAGGGCGACAGCTTGAGGCTCTGTCTCAAAAAATATATATATAAAAACTGTGATATTGACCTAAAGATAGATATATAAACCAAAGGAACAGAATTAAGTGTCCATAAATAAACCAAAACAGCCAATTGTTTTTTTGCAGTGGTGCCAAGCCCATTTAATAGAGAATCGAAGTACCACTTCAACAAACGGTGGAGGGAGTACTGGATAATGACATGCAAAAAAAAAAAAGGAAAGAAAGAAATTGGAACCCTACTTCACTCCATATATAAAAATTAATTCAAAGTGGATCAATGACCTAAATATAAGAACTAAAACTATAAAACTCTTAAAAGAGAAATCTTCATGACCTCAGATTTGGCAACAGAGGCTTAGACTTGACACCAAAAGCATAAGCATCAACAACAATGAAATAAATATATTGCACTTCATAAAAATTAAGGTCTTCTGTGCATGAAAACACATCATTAAGAAAGTGAAAAATATGTATATTCTATAGAATGGGAGAAAATATTTGTAAATAATATATGAGTTTAATATCCAGAATACATAAAGACAGTTGGGCTTGGCGCCTGTGGCTCAAGCGGCTAAGGCACCAGCCACATACACCTGAGCCAGCGGGTTCGAATCCAGCCCGGGCTGCCAAACAACAATAATGGCTGCAATCAAAAAATAGCTGGGTGCTATGCAGGTGCCTGTAGTCCCAGCTACTTGGGAGGTGGAGGCAGGATAATTGCCTGAGCCCAGGAGTTGGAGGTTGCTGTGAGCTGTGATGCCATGGCACTGTACCCAGGGTGACATCTTGACGCTCTGTCTAAAAAAAAAAAAGAAAGAAAAAGAAAAAAGACATTTGCAGCTCAACAACAACAAAAAAAGACAAACAATACAATTTTAAGAAATGGACAAAGGATTTTAATAGACATTTCTCCAAAGAAGACACACACATGGCCAAAAAGCACATGAAAAGATATTTGACATCATTGATCATAAAACAAATGCAAATCACAAGATACCACTTCACTCGCACTAGGATGCTTATAATAATGAAAAAAAAAAAAAAAAAAAAAACAAGAAGCGTAGGTGATGATGTGAATAAATTGGGAAAAATCCTCATGTATTTCTGGTAGGAATGTAAAATGGTGTTGTTGCTTCAGAAAACAGTCTGTCTATTTCTAAAAAGCTTAAACATAGAGTTACTAGGAAATCCATCAATTCCACTCCTAGAGAACTGAATACATATATCCACACAATTTTTTTTTTTTTTTTGAGACAGAGCCTCAAGCTATCACCCTGGGTAGAGTGCCATGGCATCACAGCTCGTAGCAAACTCCAACTCCCGGGTGTAAGCGATTCTCTTGCCTCAGCCTCCCAAGTAGCTGGGACTACAGGTGCCCACCACAACGCCTGGCCATTTTTTGGTTGCAGCCGTCATTGTTGTTTGGCAGGCCCGGGCTGGATTCGAACCCTCCAGCTCTGATGTATGTGGCTGATGCCTTGGCCGCTTGAGCCACAGGCACCGAGCCCACACAAAATCTTATACGTGAATGTTCCCAGCAGTTGTATAAATGATAGTTAAAAAGTGAAAAGAACCCAGATGTGCGAGCACTGATTAAGTAATGTTTAGACAATAAAATATTAGTCATAAAAAGGAATGAAGTGCTAGCTAATACACACTACAACATGGATGAAACTTGAAAACACACACGAAAGAAGCAAGACACAAAAAAACAGACATTACGTGTTTATATTATATGATTC
Organism: Loris lydekkerianus; assembly: GCA_963574355.1. Lineage (NCBI taxonomy): Eukaryota > Metazoa > Chordata > Mammalia > Primates > Lorisidae > Loris > Loris lydekkerianus. The sequence continues at coordinate 6,752 of CAUYPK010028776.1, read as the reverse complement.
CATTATAGGAAATGTCCACAGATACAAATACTATTATGGATTAGTGGTTTCCAGGTACTGAGGAGAGAACAGAATTGGTAGTGACTGCTGAAGAATACGAGGTTTCTTTTTGGAGTAATGAAAATGTTCTGGCGGTACGTGGTAGTGCTACACAAGGTTACGGATATACTACAAACCACAGAATGGTTTTTGTAAAATCGCTTTAAAGTGGTGAATTTAATTTTATTTATTTATTTATTTATTTATTTATTTATTTATTTATTTATTTATTTTGAGACAGAGCCTCAAGCTGTTGCCCTGGGTAGAGTGCCATGGCATCACAGCTCACAGCAACTTCCAACTCCTGGGCTCAAGTGAGTCTCCTGCGGATGCCTCCCAAGTAGCTGGGACTACAGGCGCCCGCCACAGCGCCCGGCTATTTTTTGGTTGCAGCCGTCCTTGTTGTTTGGTGGGTCAGGCTGGATCCAAACCTGCCAGTTCAGGTGTATGTGGCTGGCGCCTTAGCCACTTGAGCCACAGGCGCCGAGCCTAAAATGGTGAATTTTATGATATGTGAATTACATCTTAAGGGTGAACTTAGCCAATTTATTGAGAGAATACCACACAGCTGGGAGGAGAGCAGGTCAGAGGTTGGGAACTGAGGTATACCGGAATGAGTGTACATGTGAAAAAGGCTTTGGAGTTTACCAAATAGAGCAAATCACCTGGACTGTGTCCTAGGGCATAACTCATTTACCAACAACAGTGGTGACAGGAGAGGGTGGAGGCCTTACACTGCCCATGCTGCTAACTTCAAGGGATTTGGTTCTTATAAACTTCCCTGGGAATTCATTTCCCTTTAGGGCTCTTAAGTGTCTTCATCCTGGTCCTAGAATCAGCACCCTTGGAGTGTTGGCCCCAAGACAGTCTCCTGATGATTATGTGCATCTGATGCAACCACTCACATACTTTTTAATAACTCCCATTGCTCCTTTGCCCTCAGCAGCCTAAGCTCAGCTTCATTTGGTGAATTAAGCCTCAGTTTTGTCCCACAGGGATGTCCCTTCCCCTAAGGCCAATCTTATATATGTTCCTGGTCTGAGAGTGGCCACAAGAGGAAAGGATCTGCAGGGGAAGGGTGGCCTGGAATATGGGAGGCTCTAAGTCTCTTTGGCCACTTTGGGCCCCCTTGGCCACTTTGGGCTAGAGGTAGGTGAAGGCCCAGGGTCCTTTCCATGGATAAATCAGCACCAAGAAGGCCCCTACCAAAGCCTATTGTGAGACAAGTGTGGGGTGGAGGGAAGGTAACATCATTGGTCAAGAATTCAGGGAGAAATGGGATTTGGGGAAGAGTTGATTTTATCTGCAACTAAGACTTTTGTCTGTATTGGCTTACCTCTTGGGTGGAATTTAGAACCGAGGAGAGAGAGTAGAATATGTATACAGAATATGTATACGCTGCTCTCTCCCCACCTCCCGTGTGCATACTACAGCCTCTTCCCATACCGAGGAGAAAACGTCACTAGGTCTTACTCTCCCACTTCCCACTCTCTAACGTTCCTTTTTAAATTCCCTTCTCTTCCTTCCCCCTTCACCTGCCTGCTGCTCTATCACTCACTCCAGAATTTCATTCTTTCATCTATTGCTATCCCTCCATCTTATCCTTTCTTTTCTTAAATCTTATGTGTATGAAAAGCTGTTAATGATCGCAGGATGACCACAGACCAGATTTACTCCCATTTGGGGAGCACACTTATCCCTCCTCCCTGCTTGCTCTAAGTCCTCCACCGGATGATTGCCTAAGAACAAAGACAGATAAAAGACAAGGCTGAATACCAACGGACAGGGGTCTAGAATCCTTCTCCGTCTCCACACAAATCCACGTCTTTCCCTGTGTCTCTTTCTTTCCTGTCTAGAAAAGGAAAGAATCTATTCTCTATGCATGTCGGTGGGAAAAGCATTCACAGAGATGATGCTTATGAGTTTGCAGGAAGACTACAGTCCCTGCGAAAATGATGCTTCTAGGTTCATAAGTCTACTGATACTGGAACTTTCTTGGATTTAAGGTCTTTTAAATGCACTCTTTCGTTCAGCAGCTGCTCTCTCTCCCCCACTGTCGCAGTGGTCTGCTCCATCCCAGCACCCCATCCACCATCAAGCAATCAAACATCCTTTGGAGGACCATTTACGAGAAAGGCTCTGTGTGTGCCAGGCACTGCATAGTGCTCAACATATTGAACTTGCATTGAAATTATAACAATATAATTGTTATAATTGTAACAATATAACTGTGAGGAGACAGAGCCTTGCTCATGGAAAAATACCAATGCTGGCAATGTCGCGGAAGAGCTAATTACTCTTGAATCTTAAAGGAAGAGAAAAATTCAGATAGGTGAACAGGGATGGGAGACCATCCAGGTGGGACATGGAGTGGATGAAAGGTCCTGAGCCGTGAAGAACCAAGGAAGAGAGAGGCAAGATGAAGCCGCAGCTTCTTAGAGGGCACCACGGAAGAAGAAAATAGGAGTCAGGGGTGCAGATCCTGGGGTCAGTCAGATCTGCTTCAGAACCCCAGCCCTGCTTCTCATTCTCACTGTCGAGTCACTCAACCTCTTTAACCCTGAGTTAACTCAACTGTAAGTGAGGATAATTCATAGGGCTTAATTATGCTTTATAAGCATGAGAATAATACATGAGAATTAACCGGGAGGATGCTCCTAAGATGTTTAGTATAGTGCCTATCACATAGTTAATACTCAATAAATGATTGTGATGATAGTTCCTGCTACAATTACAACAATAAATGCTTGTTACACTACGATTAAGTGGTAGATGGGTCTGGAAAGAAAGGTAGGAGGCTGTTTGTGCAACAGCCCCTGAAAACCCATCTAAATGTGAATTCTTTCCTATAGAATAAAGAGCTTTGGAAGCTTTTTGAAAACATTTGGAGCTAGGGGAGAAGCTTTTAGGAGGATGACGTATGTACTTTGCTGCATAGTGTGAATGAAAGTGGAGCAAACCCACTTGGAAGCCCTTTGCAACACGTCAGGTAGGAGAAATAACTCGGCAGTAATTTCGAAGGAAGAACTCATATGTCTTGGTGACAATACATGTGAAATGCAAAAAAGCAGTCTTGCTGGGTGAGGGATAATAGACAGAAATAGGACGCCCAGCGTGGGATTTGGGTTTGGAGTAAAGAAGGAACAAGAATGGCTGCAGAATGATAGTGACAGACATTCACAGTGTCAGATGGAGATGGAGTGTGGAGGAGAAAGGACCTCACAGTCACGACTGGATTTGGCCATTGACACAGGAGCTGTGCAGAACTTGTATTTCCTTCCTGAAGGGAGGAACTGGGCGGTTCTCTAAGGGTCCTGGCAATCTCTGTCTCCTTTCTCCTCTCGTTCACAGGGAAGCATTCCCTCTTCCCACCTTTTCTCTTCCTCTCTCTCCCTTCCCCTTAAAATTTGGAGGTTTATCTTTTCCTGAACTCTTCCTCTTACATACCTGGGATCATCTTTAGCTCTTGATAGCACTGGAGCTGAGCAAAAGCTCTTCTCCTTGCTCTTTTGGGGGCTCATTACAATAATTCTCTTCCTTTTGTAAATTAAAATTTTAGGACCATTTATAACAGATGAGAAATACAAAAATTGGTAAAGAAACTAAGATATCTATTCAATCAATCCCAAACACCAGAGGTAGCCACTGTTAACATTTTGATCTTTCATTTTCACCCTGTCCTTTGCCTTTATACCATATTTTAACAAAATGTTTGGTGATTTTCTGTTTAAAACAGCACTACATGGTAAAATAAAATTTTATATAACTAAATATCTCTTTAGGATATATATTTATCACGAGCTAGTATTTCATCACATGGAGGAACCATATTTTTTTTATTTAACCAAATCTTATAGTTGTTCCTTTGCATTGTTTCTACTTTATGGATATTGTGATATATATGCTGTAAAGAATATCCTGAAGCATATATTTTTAAAAGTTTGTTTTCATTGTTTCCTTAAAATTAATACCTAAGAGAGAAATTACTGGGTCAGAGAGTATAAATAATTTATTATTTGGTACATATTTTCAAATTGTCTCTTCAAAATCCCCAGTGATTTACCAATTTTTCTAATCTTTCTAGTGCTGTCTTACAAGTTTCTTTAAAAAACCCATTGTTGATATGATACTTTGAAAAATAAATGACTCATTACTTCATCACTATATTTTTTTAAAATGTTGTTGTTTTTTTTTAGACAGAGTCTCACTTTGTCACCCTTGGTAGAGTACCGTGGTTTCACAGATCACAGCAACCTCAAACTCTTGGGCTTAAGCGATTCTCTTGCCTCAGCCTCCCAAGTAGCTGGGACTATAGGCGCCCGCCACAACACCCGGCTATTTTTTGCTGCAGTTGTCTTTATTGTTTAGCTTGCGTGGGCCAGGTTTGAACCCATCAGCCTCAGTGTATGTGGCTGGTGCCGTAACCACTGTGCTACGGGCACCGAGCCTAAATTTTCATTTTAACACCTTGGATATGATTAGTGAATTCTAGATAAGTTTGAATTCTTTTTCCATAGGCAAAAGGAAGCCATAAGAAGTTTTAAATCATTCAACTTCTCATAAGTTTGATTGTATTCTCTTGGCTCGGTGCCTATCAAATCTCTTATAATCACCACTGGCTCTCAGGAAAGGATGGGAATTCATTTACACTAACAGGTAAATTGTTGACAACAGATGGGAGTGCTGCTTGGCAGCTGGGAGTGGATAGTGGTAATGATAATATGCTTTCTCATTTGTGAATAATTTTCACTGTGAGATTTGATAACTGGTATGTTAAAAATAAATGTTACATACGAGTAGTAAGAATGACAGGGTAACTGCCTGTGTTTTTAGATGGCAATATTCCCTCACATGTTATTTTATTTTTAAATCCTTTCTTTCATCATGATTTATGCATAGTTCACTCAAAATAAAAATACCCAAATAGCACAAAGACATCAGGATCGAAACTAGAGTATCTCTGAAACTTTCCATATTATATTATTATAATGGAAATTTATACAGCCATAAATTAGAACAGTGTAATGAACTGTAAAGTATCTTTCACCATTTTCCAGAAATTACCAGGTTTCCTGATCTTGCTTCATATAACTCCTCCCCTCTTTAAAAGAATATTTTAAGGCAAGAGCAAGATATCTTTTCTTTTCATCTATAAAAACTTCAGTGTTAGCATTCTGGAAGGTCAAGCTGGGTGGATTGCCTGAGCTCATGAGTTGGAGACCAGCTTGAGTAAGATTGAGACCCCCCTCATCTCCAAAAATAGCCGGGGATTGTGGCGGGCACCTGTAGTCCCAGCTACTTGGGAGACTGAGGCAAGAGAGTTACTTGAGCCCAAGAGTTTGAGGGGGCTGTGAGCTGTGTGACCACAGCACTCCACTGAGGGTGGCAAAGTGAGATTCTGTCTCAGACAAACAAACAAAACCTTCAGTGTTTACCTCTGACCAACAAAGCCGTGTAAAAGTGTATGAGGGTTGTAATCTTAACAGGGATAAACATCTTAAGAAAAAATAATGTACAAACTATGTTTCTAAGTTACTTGGGATAGTTTCTCTGGGTAAGAGGCCACAAATGAATAACATTTAGTTTCATTTACTTTAAATTTTCAATGATTGCTCTTTAAAAATTTATGATAATTTTAGAATGCGATCTATCTACATGGTTCCAAATTTACATCTTTATAAGATACATTCTGAGAAGTTACCTTCTATCTTTGCCCCTATGCCCATATTGCTCCTTTTCCCTATTGTAATTGATTTTATTATTTTTTTATATTTTTTTAATTTGTCTTAATGATTTTACCTTTATTGTTGCATTATATTTGCTTCCCCCCCCCCCCCCGTTTTCTTCTTTTTCTTTTTTTTTTATTGTTAAATCATAGCTCTGTACATTAGTGCAATCAAGGGGTACAATGTGCTGGTTTCATATACAATCTGAAATATTCTCCTCAAACTGTTCAACGTAGCCTTCATGGCATTTTCTTAGTTATTGTATGTAGGCATTTGTATTCTGCCTTTAGTAAGTTTCCCCCAGACCCATTCTAAGATGCACCGTAGATGTGGCCCCACCTCTTACCCTTCCTTCACCCTAACCTCCCCCCTCCCTTCCCCTTCGTTGGCCCTTTCCTCATAGTCTTGTGCTATAGTTGGGTTATAGCCTTCAAGTGAAAGCTATAATTTAGCTTCATAGTAGGGCTGAGTACATTGGATACTTTTTCTTCCATTCCTGAGATACTTTGCTAAGAAGAATATGTTCCAGCTCCATCCATGTGAACATGAAAGAGGTAAAGTCTCCATCTTTCTTAAAGGCTGCATAGTATTCCATGGTATACATGTACCACAATTTGCTAGTCCATTCGTGGGTTGATGGGCACTTGGGCTTCTTCCATGACTTAGCAATTATGAATTGGGCTGCAATAAACATTCTGGTATAGATGTCTTTGTTATATTGTTATATTTTTGGTCTTCTGGGTATAAACATAGTAAAGGAATTATAGGATCAAATGGCAGGTCTGTTTTTAGGTCTCTAAGTATTCTCCAAACATCCTCCCAGAAGGAACGTATTAGTGTGCATTCCCACAAGCAGTGTAGAAGTGTGCCCTTTTCTCCATATCCACGCCAACATCTCTGGTTTTGGGATTTTGTTATGTGGGCTACTCTTACTGGGGTTGGGCGATATCTCAAAGTAGTTTTGATTTGCATTTCTCTGATGATTAA
>CAUYPK010028774.1:0-31835 GCA_963574355.1 Loris lydekkerianus | reverse complement strand
CCTGATAGAAGAGCCCTAAGGAGAAAGCTGTTGGTCAGAAATTCTAGCAAATGTTTAATCTTTATGTCTTCATTTGTTTCATAATTTAACATACTCTAATGGACTATACTACATTAGTCCTGACAAGTAAGTTCACGAACTCATCCTAGAAAAGCGCTACATACCTCATTGCTGAATACCACGACTGTCACCTTCATGGTATTTCCCATGGGAAGCTATGCACTGATGCCAGTGACTGATCCACCCTTTAAAGCAATTTTGGCACTCTTTTTCTGGAATGGCCATCAGTCACCTTTGCAGTACTCCCCTGGGGCCATCTGGTGACTGCGATATTCAACAAAGAGGCATATAGACTTTTTCTAGGATGAGTTCGCAAACTTAATTGTCAGGCCTTGCATATTTAAAAGATGAACATTTACCTTGCACATCTGGTTGGAGAACGTTAGACAATACAAAAAGTCACCAGACAGATTTAGTGGTAGGGCTGTCCACTGCCCCTTAGAACTTTGATAAACTAGCTCTGTCAGCCAAGCTGTGGGAATGACTTCTTCTCTGTGTTATGTACCAGATCACTATGGGTGCACAGAGGAGAGATGAACTGCAATTATAAAGTACAATTAACAAGCAGTAGCATCCAGTTTATTACATACACACACACACACACACACACACACACACACCCCTACCTGTGTTCAAGACGAATGATCGCTAAATCTTCCCAGCAAAGATTAGACTGTTAAGTAATTACCTATCGAACAAAGTAGCAGCTACTTCATATTCTGAAAAAGCTGCTATAAGGGTGGTGCCTGTGGCTCAGTGAGTAGGGAGCCTGCCCCATATACCCAGGGTGGCGGCTTCAAACCCTGCCCCAGCCGAACTGCAACAAAAAAATAGCAAGGGGGCATTGTGGCAGGTGCCTGTAGTCCCAGCTTCGAGGGAGGCTGAGGCAGGAGAATCGCGGAAGCCCAAGAGCTGGAGGTTGCTGTGAGGGCGACAAAGTGAGACCGTGTCTCTAATCCCACCCCACCCCACCCCCGCATATTTATTTAAAATTACTACAAGACACAAAATAACATAACTATAGAGACTGATAATTTCTGCAAAGACAACCAAAACATGATTATGAAAAAGAAATGGTTTATTGGCATTTTCTCCATGCCCACTGGCACCATGTCACTACTCACCTAGACTCCAGTGATATCCTAATTGGTTTTCTTTTATTGATTGTATTGCCTTCATTATTTTTTCTGCAGTACAGCTAATCTATCAGGTTGGAAGGAAAGCCTGTGATAGGGATCACTAAGCAAGTGTTTTTTGGGGAGAACAACCTCATTGCAAGGGAATAGTAGGCAGGGTAACTCAAGGGGCAGACCTATGCCAGGATGATCTTGACACAAGTCTGGCTCAGGCTGACACTGGGAGATTTGGAGCCTGGACTGTGTCACAGAGTTGGCCCAAACTTGAGGCAGGAGGAATGGCCATGTGTACTTGTGTGTCAGTCAGTCATTGGCAACAGGTTGTCCCAGGTGAGTCACTTCCCTTCAGCCTGGAGAAGTGCTCTGGAGAATAGGATAATTGTGAGCCATTTGTTACCAACAGTAATAGTATTTGGGGAATGTGTTTGCTGGCCCAGTAGAAGGGATGTGAGTGAAGCACACACTCTGGCCAGGGGACCACAATGGTGTTTTAGGTGTCCTGGAATTATTGTCAGTTCAGAGTCAGTATCCAGTAGTTTCTAAAAGGTCTAATTATTTCCTTTGCGTAAATGCATAGGTGCTCTACTAAAAAGTACCTTACTTTGGGGAAGCTGTGAGAAAACTTAACAGTATAAATTTTGCTATGTACTGGGCTCCTTATGCAAGGATACCTGGTCTCCTCTTCACTCAAGAGCCAGTATGCTTTCAGCTGTGTATCCTAATGATGAGTACCTAACAATATTCTGTTTTTCACTTTCAGTATGATATTCAATAAATTATGTGAAATATTCAACACTTTATTTTAAAGTAAGTTTTGTATCAAATAATTTTGCTCGACCATAAACTAAGGTCAGTGTTTTGAGCTTCTGTAAAGTAGGCTAGGCTAAGCTATGATATTTTGTAGTTTAAGTGTATTACATGCATTTTTGACCTGTAATATTTTCAACTTATGATGGGTTTATTGGAACAAAACCCAACTATAAGTCTAGGAACATCTGTACATTAAAACAAGACAGATCTGGCACTTGAAACTTTCTCACTATGGCCTACTTTTTGGTCCAGGCTTCAGTCAACCAACCCAATGGTTGAGCCCTTCCTGACTTCCACGATGCAGCTTTAAATGCAGAACTTCTGCTTAGTGAACACATGTCAGCTTGATCCAAACTTATGTTCTTTTCACCATTTCAGCTTGATCCAAACTTACGTTCTTTTCACCATTATTTTCGGCAGAGCAGTAACTAGCTTTCAGAAAGTAGCACTTGTGAGTTTTCAAGATCTTATTTACACATTCTATTTAATTTTATGTTAAATTGAGAAGGATTATTCATAAAATTTCTGGAAAAGGAGTGGGGAGTTTCCAGAACAGACCATTCCTTCTCCTTTAAAACCAGATAGAGTAACTTCTGGTAGTTGCCATGGAATTTATAAATTATCATGGTGCTGGTAGGAGTTTCTTTTTAGTATACTAATATATTATGGCTAGCATAAAAAGAGTAGTAGGGGCAACCTGAGGTCATGTTTTTGTGGGCAACTTAGTTCTAGCCAGTTTTGGTTGGCTTCTCTACTGACTCCCATTTTATCAGAGACTGTGTTTCAGGTTTTATAACTCTTTATTGAGCAGGGTCTGCCAGTTTCCTATCTTAAAGGGGAATAATTGATAGGTAGTGTCAGATATAGAGTGTAAGTAGTCAGATTTCACTTTTCCTCTGCTGGATTGAAAGGAAAGGCAAATCTCCACAAAGAATGGGATGTAGTATTATTTTAAAAGGAGGATACATCAAAATCTGGAGGCAAGGTGGTGCCTGTGTCTCAAAGGAGTAGGGCGCCGGCCCCATATACCAGAGGTGGCAGGTTCAAACCCGGCCACGGCCAAAAACTGCAAAAGAAAAAAATCTTGAGGCAATTGATGCAGAGGACTTTGAAGAGTGAATATAGCTTTATAGAATATTCTCATCCTGTACCAATCCAAGTGTACTGTTAAGCCAGAGCACTGAGTTAGGAAAAGTACAAATTCTATCAGCTGAACAATTTGAAAACAAGTGTCATTTCATTTGTTTTTAGATACTACTCTGATATGCAACTGCAAATAATGCTTAGTAACTATGTTAATAGCAGTATCTTAAGGGGAACTATCAAATTTCAAAATAAATCTGCTCTTTATATAATTTACAAAACTTTTTTCATTAATGGTGAGCAATGAGGGTCCAGTTTCATTCTTCTACAGGTCTCCAGCCAGTTCACCCAGCACCATTTGTTAAATAGGGAATCTTTTCCCCCAATGAATGTTTTTGATAGTTTTATTAAAGATCAAATGGCAATAAGTGACTTGGTTCATCTCTTGGTTCTTTATTCTGTTCTATAAATCTACCACTCTGTTTTTGTGCCAGTACTAGGCTGTTTTGATCACTATAGATTTATTATATAGCCTGAAGTCTGGTAATGTGACACCTCCCGATTAATTTTTATTTCTGAGTAATGTATTGACTATCTGAGGTTTTTTTCTGACTCCATATAAAATGAAGCACTATTTTTTCAAGCTCTTTAAAGTAATACAATGATGCTTTAATAGGGAGTGCATTAAGTCTGTAGATTGCTTTGGGTAGTATAGATAATTTAACAATGTTCATTCTTCCCAACCATGAGCATGGTATGTTTTTCCATTTGTTAACATCTTCAGCTATTTCCTTTCTCAGATACTTATAATTCTCTTTATAGAGATCTTTCACGTCCTTTGTTAGATAAATTCCCAGATATTTCATCTTCTTTGGCACTACTGTAAAAGGAATAGCATCCTTGACTATATTTTCAGTTTGACTATTTAAATATTGGCATATTTAAAAGCTACTAATTTGTAAGTATTGATTTTGTATCCTGAGACACTGCTGTATTCCTTGGTCACTTCAAAACTATTAAGAATAGAATATGACTGTCTTACCGCAACAAATAAGTAAGCGAGGAGATGGCTATGTTAATCAGTTAGATGTAAGCATTCCACATTGTATTTCAAATCAGCACATTGTATCCATAAATGCATGAATGTACACAGTTATGATTTAATAAAGAATAAAAAACTTTCTTCATTCTTGTCTTTTACAAATATGTTTACGTTCATTTAGAAAGCAAAAATTTGTTTCTGGAGGAGTTTATCTATTCCTGCTGCAGTTCTGCTTTAAAACATTTCTAACATTATATTGTTAGAACAATATAATCCCAACAACCAACCTGCAGCCATGAAGGCTAAGAATAGATTCCAGTAATGGAAGTTCAGGGGCTCAGACTAGAACATAATGCCTTGCCTCCTGAGAAGTGGGAAGGTCTAATATTCCATTAGACCACATGTAGCATCTTTATATTTGCTAAGGGATTGCTAGCACTTGCATTTCTCAAAACACTCTTACATTATCACTATCCACATTTTTTTATTATTATTAAATCATAGCTGTGTACATTAATGCGATCATGGGGCACCATACACTGGTTTTATAAACAGTTTGACACATTTTCGTCACACTGGTTAACATAGCCTTCCTGGCATTTTCTTAGTTATTGCGTTAAGACATTTATATTCTACATTTACTAAGTTTCACATGTACCCTTGTAAGATGCACCACAGGTGTAATCCCACCAATCAACCTCCCTCCATTCATCCTCCCATCTCCCTCCCATCCCTTTCCCCCTTCCCTATATTTTTAGGTTATAACTGGGTTATGGCTTTCATATGAAAGCCATACATTAGTTTCATAGTAGGACTGAGTACATTGGATACTTTTTCTTCCATTCTTGAGACACTTTACTAAGAAGAATATGTTCCCCTATAAGATGCTGTCAAAACTATAAGATGGTCAGGACTTGGCAGAGTGGAAGCTGAAGGGCAGTTTTCTCTGAGTCCCGCTTCCAAGCAGGATTGGTTCCTGAGTCTACCTGATGATACTTCCTACTCCTCAGAGTGCACATTTCAGGTGCAGAGGAGGGACACCAGAGTTTACGTGCAGCTGTGATGGTCCCAGGTGCAGAGGAGGGACACCAGAGTTTACGTGCAGCTGTGATGGTCCCAAAACTGTCCTCCTCGCACCTTGCTTCTCTTTCTTTTCATCTACCCAATTTATATATCTGACTTAATCATCCCCAAACCATTACTTTTGTTTTTTTCCCCTTAAATCTGTTCTCTTTCAAATTCTTTAGTGGCTTCATATTACGGCTCACTCAAGGTCCTGAGGAATATAGATCTAATTTGCTTTTTAAATTTAACTTTCTCAATTCTTCAGAAACTTCTTCTGCCTCCACGAGTTGGGCAACTTGCTGCTTCTCTCCTAAATATGCTGTAAAAATTCCACACGTTAAGTTTGCAAATACTGTTCTCTTCCATGGCATCTATCCAAATCTCAGCTGAGGTTGTGCTTTTCTCCTGTGAGTTTCTCTATCAGGATGCTTTGGGCTGCAAGTAACAGAAAACAAGGACCCAGCTGTCTTCAGCCAGTGGTTTTTAAGCTATAGCCTGCATCAGAAATCCCCGGAGATCTTATTAAACCACAGATTGCAGCTTACTCCTCCAAATTTTCTGCTTCATTAGGAAAGGGGTGGGATCTAAAAATCTCATTTCTAACAAGTTCCTAGGTGATACTGATGCTGCTGGTCAGAGAGACCACACTTTGACAACCATTGGCTTAAACAATGGGAAATTTATTGTCTTACTCAATAAGAAATCTATAGCAGTAGTTCTCAAACTTGACTACTCAGCATAACAAACTAGGAATATTTTAAAAATCCTGATGATCACACTTCACCACTTACCAATTAAATCTATTCCTCTCATGGTGAGCCCCAGGCATCAGTATTATTGAGAACACTCCAGGTATTTACACTGGGCAATCAACTTTTAGCTCCACTGATGTAGAGAGACAGTGGTTGCAGTTGTGGTTACTTCCTCAGTGTCATCATGGACCAATTTTCTTCCATCTCTCTCTTCTGCCTTGCTCTGCAGGTGGCCCTTGTTGACTTTCCCTTTCACCATCAAAAGTTTCTTGCACCTGTTCAAACTCCCCTCCTTTCAAAACACTGTCCAAAGCTTGGGAAAGGAAAAGGCTACACACCTCCCTTTCTTCCTTTTGTCTTTTTTAACCTATAGAAAATTTTCTTACATGCCTACCAACATATCTTTGACCTGAACTGAACCACATGACCAAGTATAAGCCAATCACTAAGGAGAAAATGTAATTTTGTTGACTTAGACTATTGACTGTCAGCTTTGGCACCTGGGGAACTTTGAAAACTATTGGATTTAGGGAGTTATTTCTGACCAGTTAAATCAGAGTTTGGTGGTGAGGTCCAATTATCGGAATCTTTGAACCATTCTCCAGGTGATTCTCATGCATGGGCAGAATTTAGAGCTGTTGGTTTTTACCAGTCAAGATTCACTCCCTAGGGCTGTGAAGAAAACACATAGGCACTTGAGACTTGGACAGAAGCAATGTTCTCTTAGCAGAGGGGAAGGGGGAGCAGCTACTGGATAGATAGCCATCAGCCATGGGGCGTCACATGCTGCCAGGTACGGTTGACCATAAGTGTCTGGGCTCGTACAGACCTTGCAACAGGACATTGCTCATTCTTTATGTCCCTAACAAGTTCTGATCTGAGTACCTTGCACAGAATAGGTACTCATCCATGTTTCTTGATTATTAATTGCTTTGTCCATCTGCTGGGAGATTCACTCGTGGAATGAATTTACTTTGCCTGGACATGTCATCCATGGGCAGCTACCAGAAGGACTGCTTCCCCTCCCCCATCTCGGATGCCACAGAGAAGACACAGAAAGGTACCGCTCTGCTCCTCGGTCAGTGTGTCTGCCTCTTGACCCTGCCGGTTTTATGTGACAGGGAAATTCCACACTCCCGGCATGGGGCCATGCCAGGGGCTGCTGCAGTGTATGTGTACGTGTGCCTGCTTTTGTCCTCAAGATGGTGAGGGCCAGAGTTTGTCCCTCAGTGCCAACCTTAGCAAATTGGCACTGGGGCTCTTTTGTGCAACAAATACATTTAGATGCATAATTGAGGAACTTCTCCCCCCTCTGTAGAAAACTTGACATTTCCCTATCACAGTTAGAGGAAAAGTGTTTGAAGTTTGACAGGGTGACGAGATAAGCCGCCAACTTTAAATTAAAGGGGTTGATGGGGAGAGGGGCAGACAGGTTGTGACTTTTGAAGCACAAACTCTCTTTTATTTAGCAAAATCCTGTGCAGAGCCCCTCATTCACACTCCTACAGCCAGCGATGCTGAGAAGGACCTTGCCCTAGGGAGGCTCAGTTGGGCGTGCTAACCTGTAAGTGGGTTCATATTGGACCCAACAAAGAGGAGGTTGTAGGAGCAAGATTCCTGAGGTAGTCATTTTGGAAACAGTTTAGTTTCAAGATAGGAAAAATGGTGTTCGATAATCATTCCCTTCCCTGTAATACAGTCCAAAATAAAAGCTTCATATTCTGTTACATAAAACCCTATTCTCAAGGAATGTTATTCTCATTTCTTTCCTTTCCAAACTCATAATTAGTCTGGCCACCCCCTATTAATTCCTTGCAAATTGGTAACCCAAGACTCTTGCAGAACTGCCTTGCCTATGCTCACTTGTATGGCTGTCCCGCATCTAATAAGCTTTAGTGTCAAGTTCACTCCATGACATGTGGAAAATGATCAAGTCTTTCCTACCATTTTGCTCTGAATTGAAAATCCTCACATCATCATTATCATGCAGGTGAGAGATTTTGCAAACTTTTTATTTCAGGGACAACTTTCTAAGGATTTGAGGAGACTTTGAAAACACAGTGCCGTCTGGTTAAAGCTGACACATATTAAAACCTCTTTTCTTCTGAGAAGCAGATGACTCCTCAGTTGATAAATTTTAGAGGCTCCTGGCTGTCAGTGGACTGAGTGAGTGGTGTCAATTTAACTTTTTTTTCTATAACATTTTTGAGTGCTCTGCAAAGCCAACAGTAGAGCTCTGTTGGTCCAGAATAGAAGCTAATGTTTGCTCTGCCAATGCCATTTGCTATCAGCCTTACAAAGACCCTTGCCTTCCTGCTTACAAAAAGATGCAGCAGCCCACTGCCAGAGCCAGGATCTGATTGATCCTTGTTTGGAAACTATTACTTTGTAACAAAAGCCAAAGTGCAACAATTGTCCTTCCATGAAGACTTATAAAAAGTAAAAACTCTACAGCATGTGGCTAAAGAAGGGAACAGTGTGCAGTGCCTGTGGCTCAAAGGGGTAGGGCGCTGGTCCCATATGTCTGAGGTGGCGGGTTCAAACCCAGCCCCAGCCAAAACCCACAAATAAATAAATAAAAATAAAAAAGAAAACTAAGGAAGGGAACAGTGGAGAATGTGTGCCTGAGCCTGCATAAGTGCCCTCTATTTGTCAATTTGACGGTCATCAGGCGCCCAGAGAAATGGAGTATCCTAGCACCCGGTCCTCATCATTTCTTCCCTAAAGGTTTCCATTAAAGTGTAAAATGAATATAAATTTGCTTCAGCTATTAAAAACAACAATAAATAATCTGGGTTTTTCCTCTCCCCCACGCCCTGGAAAGTATCCCACTGGAACCCAGGGTGAGGTGGGGTCAATATCTAGAGCTGAGATTTTCTGGTTCCTGGACAAATCTGCTTGGTGAATGGGGTAGCAGAGAGGGGATAATTGTTATTACTCTGCTACCACATGGGAGGCAAGAGGAAGAGAAAGTGGCCACGTTACTCCTCCATTCCCCAGTCCAACAGCCTCCCTGCCTGCCTGGCCAATTCCTTAGGCTTCTGGGGGTGGGGAGACAGTTAAAATGGTCCCTGGAAGATTTAAGGAGCCCTTAGGGGATTTTCTAACACTTCCATCCTTGCCTTTGCTGTCTTCTGACAGATGAGAGCAGAGATGACCTTCCTGTGAGTCCCAGGGTAGGGGGACAGGTACAGCAGGTGGAGGTGAACCTGTGCCAAGTGAAGCTGAAGTGGCTTCCTGGAACCCTGATGGGGAGCAGACAAGTGGGTGTGGTCCTGGGAGAGATGGCCGGGGGCCAGTCCTGGCACTCCCTGAAAGCTGCAGGTGATGGATGGATGACTTATTCCACTTTTGTCCTCATCTCTTGTTCTGGAAAATAGGGATGACACCATCAAGCTACTCAGGATTTCCACCACAGGTGACTGCCTAGGTATTTGCCAATAGGAAATGTTGACTGTCCTGACTGTTCATGAGTCTGGCTTCTTCCCAGATTTGGGGGCTCACCCAGACATCTCCATTTACAAAGCTTTTGCCAGGCCCTTCCAGCCCTTAGAGGCTAAATCCTAATGATGTTCTGACAAGACTTTTTGCAGGCTTGGCTGGTTTATTAACTCTTAGGGGACTGTAAACATGCAAAGTGCAGGCCAATTGTGCATTTGCAACTTTGCTCCTGGTAGAGAAGCCTGGAGTATTAACTAGAAGAAAATGGAAGAAATGTTTCAACTTTTTGGAAACTCAACTTTCTTCTTGGGTATTTATTTCTATTGGTTATCAGTTGCCTTTTGACTTTGCCAGCCAGAAGTAAAGATTTAGTGTTCTAATTTGAAAAATCTTAGAAGAAGAAGATGATAATTTTTATATGCTGTTAAAAATTGCATATGCCTGTGGCTCAGATATTATCTCTGGGTTTATTGCATCAGTCAATATTTCTATAGCAAATGTCCTGCAGCCTGTGTGATTCAGCTAGAAACAGCCTTCCAGTTTGTTTGAGCATATTTTTTGCTGTTCATTAACCCTCGTCATAAGAATTAGGCTTTCTACTTGTCATTTGCAGTTCGGAGCACACTCTCTGTGGGTAGGCACTGCCTTCCTCTTCTGCTCAGGAGTTCTGCTGGTCTCCCCACTCTTGACTTGCAGGGCAGAAACCAACCTCATAAAGAAAATCAACAGCAGACAATTAAAGCAACATTTTTATAATGCTTGGAGCAGGATTGACACCCACTGTATAGATGGCTTCACATGCTGTGGGGGGGCATCTGTGTTAGAACAAGCTCCTGCTGCATTTCTGGAAGTGTCCTCTCCTTCTTCTGCTCAGTCTACTTCTGGTAGGGTGGCTTTGGCTGCCACTGTCATCCACCTCCAAGTGGGTAGGGGGAGCTACCTAGATGGGAGTTCAGAATAAGAAAACATCTCATTGTGGCAACTTCCTGCCTTGTGAACCTCCAAATAACAGGGTGACCAAAAGGTGGCCATTCCCAGAAGTCAGAGTGTGGAAATGATGCTCTGAGACTCCTTAGTTGCTGTCATTTACCAAACTGCTCTATCCCTACTGCTGCCTATCCCTGTTCCTGCTATACTGAGGCTGAATTATAGGATGGCACGACAGATCCTCTACAAGGCTGGTCACTACGCAGGATACTCAATATGGATCTAACCCAAGTGAGTTCTCATTTTGAGTCTCAAGTAATTTATTCTCTTGAAGTACGATCATAGAGCCATAGAAACATGGTTTTAGGTACTGGAAACCATAGACTCTTGGAAACTCTATGATTCATAGGCTTCGTGGCTGTATACCTCTAAGTAGAATGTACTGAAAGTTTTCCAACAATTATGCAGTGAGTTTTACTTTGTATGGTATTCCGTGTTCCATGCTATTAGAATAGATATTCTTTTTCAGTGTTACTGATGAAGGAAACTAATTAGATATCAACCCTGAACTGGACTTCTTAGTGCAGGAAAAACCTAGAGAGATTGCTTAGTAAATGAGCTCCGAGGAATTAAATGGCTTTTCCGGGTAGATACAGTCAGTTGTAGGTAGAGCTGGACCTATTCAACTCCCAAACTTGTATTCTTTTTTTTATACCAACTTGCCTTGTTACAAGTCAAGATCTGTATACCAGTTCCCATGAGGCAGAGTCAATTCCAGTTGGGGAAAGTGCACTTTATTTAGGTATCAGCAAAACTCTCAATACTATTGAAGAACCTAGAGCTGTAAGTCTGCATTAATTGAAAGTGCTAAGCAATATTGACATGGCTATGGAGCTGTAAGGGGCTCTTTGCTCATTATCATGACCTGTAGGCCTTGTCATGTTTGAGTGGGCTGGTTGTTTCATGCCTGTAGGGTAGGGGAGTGTAATGTTGTGAATCTATTCCTCTAAAATAGCGTTTCTCAACCTATAGGTAGCAACCCCTTTGTAACAATGGAAATACATCAGGCATTAGGAAGGCTGAGAACCACTGCTCTAAAAGACTGTACTGAGAGCTGGGGGCCTTTATGGGATAAAGTTGAAAGCTTTCTACCCCGTACATCATTTTCTTTCAGATAGTCTGGCATTTTTCCTCCCTTTATTCCTTCTTTCTTCCTTTATTCCCTCTTTCCATGTCTTCCTCCTCCTCTACATTTTTTGCTTTTTATCTCTTCCTTTTCTTTATATGATTTTCTGTCTTTGCTAAAGGAATGAAGCAATAGGGCATGATTCATCCAATGCCGACTGCCCTCCTACAAAACACTATTAGGGGATCATCTAGACTAAAAAACAAACAAAAATTCCCAACTTTAGGGAAAAAAAGGTATGTGTCAAAGTCATAAATAGGCAGCTACCTAAGATTATGAAATTCTCACTTCTTTTTTTATTTTTAATTATTATGGGTACATAATAGTTGTATATCCTTATAACGTGATATTTTGATACAGGCATACAATATGAATTAATCAAATCAGGGTAACCGGGGATCCATCACCTCATCCATTTATCATTTCTTTGGAAATGATAAATTTCCAAAGGAATTTGGAAATTTTAGGAATGCTCCTGAAATTCTCAGTTCTTAAAGGCATTCTTACAAAGGAAGTGTGACCTTGGATGACGTGCTCATGAAGTAGACAAGCTTTATGTCTAAACTTTATCCCTGCATCCTCTTCAATTATGCGTCAGGATCTGGGACTCCCACAGCCATTTAGCCTGTTGTTCAAAAAACACAACAGCAGATCAAGGATGACAACTTTCCTAATGTTCTTTGAGAGTCTAGACATGGTCTTATAGGAGTCATACCAACTGTTCATAGGCTGGAGGGCAAAACTCTATTTGCATTTTGTTGCTAAGACTCCTCAGGACAGAATCGGTCCCAGTGAGACTGCAGTAAGAAAAGGAATTACTACCAGTGAGTTGATAGTGTGTGACTACGCTTGCAGCTAAGAAAGCAAACATGTTCCTAGAACCTAAAAGACACAGATTTTCCTCACAAAAGGAGAAGGTGGGACCTACTCCCCTTTACAACTAGATTCATCACATAGAGGTAGGGTGTGTGTGTGTGTGTGTGTGTGTGTGTGTGTGTGTGTGGTGTGCTTGTTCACATGGTTTGTCTTCTTTAGAAATCTCTTCCCTGTTTGTTTGAGGCTAATGTAAACCATATTTGGTAATATGAAAATAGTTTAACCATGTTGATGTTCAACAATTGAGGGTTTTTCAAGTATTCCTCCGGTACTACAGAGACTAAAAGTGTCATGATCACCCCAAGCCATTTGGAAATTGTAGTGACAAATTGTGTAGTACGTACTTCCTTGTGAACTTATGGTTCTCATCAGATCTGGGACATGCTGATTGCAGAGGTGAGGGAGGGCTCCGAGCCTGACTGCTTCACTGCTCATCCGTAGCTTCCTTTCATCTCCCTTTCCAGTCCATACAGCTCTTCAAAGCACGCTAGAGCATCTGATAGCATTCCTAAGAATGGAAGGAAGAGTGTTTATTTAGCTGAATTAGGGGGAAGTCTCCTGCGGCCAGTGAAGTTTTTATGGAGCCATTTCTAGAAGGACTACAAAAATCAAGTGGGTTGCTTTGTTTTGTGCTTTATTGTTTGTTTATATATATATTCTCTGGAAAAGGGTATTCCACATGGAGGTTTGAGCCAGCTGATGCCAGTGGCAGTGTGGGACACCATGCATAGGACAAAGTAAGAAGGAGTCAAGGAGTCTCTGAGAGGTGACACTTGAAAATATTGGGATAGAGCTCTTGGTTGAGTTGGAAAGGGGGAGCCAAAGAATCTAATAAAGTCAGTAACACTGGTGACACTGTGGGTATATGATGTGTCAATATACCCAATATACCTATGTTGGGAGAGCTTGCTGGGAGAGGGAAGAAGGAATTACTGGCAAACTGTACCCAAACTAGAAGACGTGTCCAATAGAAAACAGTAGGGTGAAGACCAGGTAATCTTATCAAGAAGGAAAAGTTGATATGGAAGAAAAGCATTGTCAGGCTATATCACGTAGCCAGACTATCATAGCATTATAGATGTGGTGAGTACAAAATGCACATTATGAATGTGAAGGCACATGAAAATGTACACTCACTACATATGTAAAAACATTTCAACCCAATACTTAGCGAATGCTTCCCATGCATCAGGCATTGTTCTGGAGTAAGAGATTTGAATCTCACAAGACTTTTGTCCTCTGAGTGGTGGTTTGCTTTACATTAGCAATCCCGACCTTGAGATGCAGGACTTCCTTATTTGCCTACAAGGGAATTTAAAGAAACAACAAAGCACAAAGCATATCAACCCAATGGCATAGGATTTAAGGTAAGTGTTATCATCAATATCATTTTATAGAAACACAGAGAAGTTAATAAATACTGCTCAAAGTTCCACAGTTAATAGGTGGAATTGGTAGGGTCTGACTCAGGGAGTGTTGGGCCAGACATGGTTACTTAACCACGGCAGTACTTCCCCTCTGCATAAGCACTGTCTAGTTGTTTTCTGCCTGTCAATGTGTTAAAAATGTACATGTAAAAGGATGTTCATGGGAGTATAAGTTATGTAGCTCATGATTGGGAAGTACCTAAGTGTCCCACTAGAGGGAATTGGTTAAATAAATTTTGCTATGTTGATGTGAAAGAATACCATGCAGCTGTGAAAAATAATATTTTCAAAGAATGTGTATGAATGTGAGACAAGGTAAAGTGAAAAAGCAGGCAGCAAATCTGTATGTATAATTTGATGCCAATTTTTTAAAAACTATTATAAAGGGGGAAAGGTGTAAATGGCCTAACCATACGAGTAATCAAACCGTGGCTTAGTCATGCCCTGGAATACCATAGCCAGTTCCGCTGAAGGAAAACGATCCCCATGTGTCAATATGGGCAGGTCTTAACACATAATGTTGACTGAGAAAAGAAAGGTACCAAAGGATGTGTGTGGCATTGTACCACTTCCACAAACATCTAAGGGATAAAAGTAAGACATATTCTTGTGAATATAGATATGTGGTAAAAACATGTACGGGATCTATGCACACCAGCTTCAGGAAGGCATGTCCCACTTTCTGTTGGGAAGGAGAAAGAATTGGATGGATCCATTTTGCTTGTAAAGAATGAGAGGACTAGGGACAGCACGTGTGGCTCAGTGAGTAGGGCACCGGCCCCATACACCGAGATATACCGAGGGTGGCAGGTTCAAACCCAGCCCTGGCCAAACTGCAACAAAAAAATAGCCAGGTGTTGTAGCGGGCACCTGTAGTCCCAGCTGCTCAAGAGGCTGAGGCAGGAGAATCGTGGAAGCCCAAGAGCTGGAAGTTGCTATGAGTTCTGTTATGTCATGGCACTCTACTGAGGGTGGTAAAGTGAGACTCTGTCTCTACAAAAGAAAAAAAAAAAGAAAAAAGAATGAGAGGACTAAAGCCAACCTGGTAAAATGTTAACATTTGTTAGATCTGAGTGGTGTGAATGTAGGTTTCTTTTACACTGCTTTCTGTATGTTTGGAATATTTTATAATTAAAGATGTATATATAATATACAATATACTATATAATGTCTTCTGTGTATAAAAAATACATGCACAGCTAGGGCGCATCACCGCATGAGCAATGGCTATATTGGAAGTATGTAGTGTAAATGATTCTTACCTTCTTCAATTTTTTTTGTATTTTTCACATTTTCAATAGTAACTATGAGATAAGAAATAAAAAGAAACAATTTATTTTACAGACAGTGTTAATGTTTTAGGCAATGGACCCCACTTCCAGAAGATAGAATCAGCTCCGGAGCGATGTTGGGTGACTCACTGGGGTGCTGTGGGCACTATTTCCTTGCCTGTATGGTGGTGGTGATTGGAGTCCATTAGATACAGGCTTTGTGCTCACTAAACCTGTTTATTCTTTCTGGTGGCCTGCTGACGTAGAACTCCCAGGCCTTGACTTGGAGAGGATCACACAGCTGAGTCTTGCTAGTGGAATGGGAGAAGGCAGTTAAGAATGAGTGTTTTCAGAAAAATCTGAAGTTTTTCTTTTCCCTCTGATGCTGTATGGATGAAGCCTGGGGCATCTTGGAGCCCTTGGTTGAGATGGCAGAGCCACAGCCCGGAGCCTGTACCCCGCTGTGTCACGACTTGGAGGAAAGTGGCCCAACCAGCAATGTACACAGTGTATTTTGTGAGAACAAGAAGAAAACTTTGGGGGGTCATTTGAAACAGCAGTTAGGCTACTGTGACAAATATAGACCTCTCTCCACTATTGCTTCATGTGTTAATATTCTATGAATGCCAAGAGGACCTTAGTTTAAAGCCCTCTCTTTATTTGTCTCTTAAGGAGGTCCATTAGTTTCAGGAACAAACTAATTAAAACTATGATATTTTGTCTAAGTGAATTGAAAAGACAAAGGACAATAGACAGAAAGCCAAGGAAAAATCCAGAGCCAAGTAAGTCTAGGATGTACATGGTTTGAGGCCATGTTGTAATCTCCCAACGACAAAGACTTGCACATCTCTGATCTCTTCATAAACCTCCAGCCTTATGGATCATGGGCATTAATCAATACTTACTGGATGAATAAATGAAGGTGTGGGAAGCTGCTGTCAGTAATGGTCACATACCCTGAGAAGCCACTGTTGGTTAATTTCTAGAGTGACAGTCATTCTGAACTTGATTCTGGTAGGTGTCCATGATGTCGGCCTTTCGGTTTGGGGAAATGGGTCAGAGCATGTGATCTGGACTCAGACAGGCTGGGTTAGAACCCAGCTCTGACTCTTCCTGAGCCTCTCCAAGCCTCAGTTTTCTTAGATTTAAAATAAGGATAAAAATACTATAAAACTCACAGAGTCAATCTGAGGATGAAAGAAGTTAATACAGATGAAGCCCTTAGCACAGGCCTGCCACAAAGTACCTTGGAGTTATGATATAAATTCGAAGTGACCCTCAGTTAAAACAAGATAAGACTCCTCAATTCTCCTTACCTAGTTCTGCCACAGTCACTAGCTTTGCCAGCCTTGACGAGATGACCATTACATTGGTAGAATGCTTCAAAACTGCCTCATTAAAACATCATTATGTCACACTTGCTTGTACCTAATGGCTCCCATGTACGAAGAGCACAGGAGCTGAGAGAGGACCTTTCCTAATGCAGACAGACATCCTTCAGGGTCACTTACGGAACGAAATACCTTGAGAAGTTGACTCAAGTGCCCTGAGTTTCATTTTCTTACCTGTGAATTGGGGGGCTGAGGGAGAACACCATGCAGGTTATTGTGAGAATAAAACCAAGCAATGCCCCTGAAGCTTAAGGCCGTGCAGAGTGGGCACTCCTGGCTGCCACTTCCCCCTCTCCATATCACCTCTTTGAAATCCAGCCCTGGTCAAAGTTCAGAAGATATTTCTCCAGTTTTTATTCTGAACACTGTGGTTTTGTTAAAACTCATATACAGTTTGGGAAACATTCCCACCACCCCATCCCACATACCCCACAAAGCCCACTTAGTTGAAGGGAAATGGAATCTGTCTGGTTTTGATTCATTTACACTCCACTTGTTAGCATTGTTTTGTAAGCAGCAGCCAACATCCAACTAATCCTTGGAAGCTTGTTTTAAAAGCTGCATTTTAAAGTCTAGAAATTTATTATTTTTTCTTCTTTTTAAAAAAATGCAAAAAGGAAAGTGGACGTTAGTACCAGTTTGATTTTGGGTTCACTCTCCATGCTGGACTAGCTTCCAGCAGATTTGGCAAAAAATACACTTTGCCATTTGAGAGATTTACAATCTCATCTCAATTTAATTCACTCTTGAAAAAAGTTTTCATATTCTAAGCCAAGAGAATGTTTGTGTGTTCTGTTACTGTTTTGCTGGATGATGGAATTGTCGCCTCTTCGAGATGGTTGGTTTGTCACTTAAATGAAAAAAATGAAGACCTTTACTGAATATTTGCATGGTACTGGCTTTCTGTTGACCCTATCTTCATTTGGTTTGGTAGATGATTTTGGTGGAAATTGGTAAGAAGTTTCATTCATGAAGACAGACTTGGGAAATTACATATAATTATCGAAACCTATACTCAACAAGAGGAAAAACAGAATGCAGTTGAACGCTAGCCGGGGAGAGCAGGATTTCTCAGAGGAAATCGGCTTCACTCTCTCGTGTATCATTTTACCCACCAAGCCTGTATAGTAAACACAACCTCAACACAACGCAGTTTACTTTCCATTGTGTAGTAATAGGCTTCGCCTGCTGTTTCTAGGCTACTTACAATTGTTCATTGTTCATGCTGCTTCAAGGATTGGAAATTGAGTTTTCTTCCTGGAACTGAAAAATGAAAAAGGTGGTAAATTTCCACTTGTATAGCAACCGCTCCATTTACTAAGGGTCTCAAGTAGTGCATCCGTGTCTTTTATGAGATGAGTTTGCAATAGATTTCATTTCGGGTAAATTTCAGAAAAGATGAAGCCTCCTGTTAAATCTGCATTAAGGTGTTTTGAGGCTCCAATGGACTTTCCCAACAGACTTGGTAGGTATTGTTAAATTTGATGTAAGTACCCATTTCCAGATGAGGAAGATGTATTTTTGATTTCATATGAGGAGCAGCAAATTTTAGTCTTCTAGTTTTTTCCTTTGCTACTATCTAGAGGCAGTACATAAAATGTCATATTGGTAATTTTTATCACCATCTTGATTGTGAACATTTTGAGCTAAGGGAGACCCATAAGGGAGACTTATCTTTTCCCCTAAATCCAAATTTTCATACGTCCAAAATAGCTACAGAACATATGGGGGAAGGTGGTAAACAGTCCTTAAAGCTCTTCCTTGTTTAGTTTAAACTAGGTTGGTGAAGCCCCAGGAAAGCCTGTCTACTCAAAGCTAAGTCTATAAAAAATATGAGAATGTTAGCATTTCCAAATGCTAACACAAGTGAGATATCGGACAAGTGGAATCATCTTTAGGTTCTGTTTATTTTCTTTTTCTTACTTTTCTGAAGTTTTATACCATAAATATATATGTGTGTATTCTGAATTTATACACAATAAATATGTGTGTGTATTTTAAGTTTCTGTTTATAAAAAAGGTGAAGATATGTTTGTTTTTTAAAAATCAGACTACTGTATATAGAAGTATATAGAATAAAACACGCAAGTTCTTTTCATTCATCCTCTAACTATACTCTGCTTTCTAAAAATCACAATAGGTTTTGTGCCTTTTTCTCTATTATATATGTACAATCTTTCAAGGTTATATTGAAAGAGCTGGATTCCTCAGAAAGGAGGAAGAAGACAGTCTCCCCTTGCCATCTCTGTACAGATAATATTCAGTGTCTTTCTAACTTTCTTGGGTGCGTATATGCACTAACAACTCCTTCCAGTCCCAAGGCCCTTTGGCTTCCTGTGCACACAGCAGGTTCTGGCTATTTTGAGGACATCCTTTGACAAAAGATGCAGGTGCTGCCTGGGGAGGGGGAAAGCTCACCCTTCCCCCCACCCCAGCAGGTGTGTGTGTGAATGTGGTTAGGAGAGTGGGGTGCTGACAGCCCGTGCAGATGGAGTCCCTTTAAAAATGATCCTAGCTGGCTCCCTTGCCTGCGGCCTCAGGGAAACACCAGTGCACTCTTGCTGCCGCTGTTGGGAGGAGTGCAGTCTGCCTCAATGGAGCTGACACAGTGCCTGGGCCTCAAACATTGGTTGCGGTCCAGCCTCATGCCAGTAAACAGTCTCTGGTCCTGGATCAAGGGCCAGACTGTACCCTTACAAATTCCAGAGCTCAGAGGGAGCCCCTTGAAACCCCTCTCACTTAGACTGGGGTAGAGATGGAAACAGCATCAGACCCCAAACAAGCATTCCAAAGAAATTCTCGCTCAGCATTTTCAGTTTCAGTCCTTTTATACCTGTGTGGTGAGTGATAGGCTAACATGTTCTGTCTAGGTGGTCTAGTGACTCATTCCGGAAGACAAGCTCACTAATGGCCTATTACTTTGTTCAGGTCTTTGGGGAGCCTCAGACAAAGCTAAAGAAGAATCTCATTGTAACATGTTGTTATAGACTCAGAAAAGTCCTTGCTTTTCTATAAATTGGAACATATTAATGTTATGCAAATTGTTGTCTTAATTGTTAATGTATTTAACAGTCTTTTTGTGTCAGAGGATGTCGAGCTGCCTTATTCTGTTCAGTGTAATGCTCCATTGGGTAGAAAAACCATTTCCCTATTGACAGGCTATTTCCAATTTTTGGATTTTATAAGCAATGCTGCTACGAATATTTTTTGTATTCATATTTGTGTGTGTGTGTACACATGCTAGTACTTCTCTAAAATAGAGGCCTGGATTGAAGTAAAAGACAGATGCTGAAAATGTTTGCTCCTTTCTAACCAAGTGCCACCAGGAGAGCCGTATGAATGGCCTTTTCCAGCAGTGCAGAAGAGTGCCTATTTCCCAACACCCTCACTATATGTTTTCATTGTTTTTAATCTCTGCCACTTTAGGGGCCAAAAAGTGATTTCACTGTTATTCTATTCTGTGTTTTCTTGATCACTAATGAGGTGAGCCATCTCATGTTCGTCCTTTTGTAGTTGTGCGTGTGACTTGGCTGATCACATGTCCTTCATCCAGTTTATGGTTCTCAGGTCTTTCTCAGCTCCTTGGCGTTCTAAACAAGGGGAAGGTGGCAAAATGATGAAGGAGAGACAGATGGCAGTGACATGGTGAGAACACTGGCCCTGCTCCACAAGGACAAACATTTATGCCACTTCGTCTCGTGGCCTTAATTTTACACATATGAAAATTGCTAAGGCATGTTGAGTTTGGAGGAAGAACCAAAGGAGATTATTTAGAACGCTGAGCAGCCATGGCAACATGCCTTTAGAAGGGGCATGTACTGTGCTAAAAATTATTCCACTTACAGGTAATGACAGACATTTGCCAAATAGCCCCAAGCTAACCCAAGGAAGAATAGGCAGATGGTTTGAGGTGTGTCAGGAATAGGATTTACAAAATAAGATTATGGTTATACTGGAAAGTGACAGCAATCATTATAAACAAATGGAACAGGCTCACTTTTTGCCATGGGGCAGAGGAAGAAAAGGATTTTGCATTTCTGCTTATGAATTAGAGTTGGCTCACCCAGATACTTAGCTCTCTGAGGTTTATATACGTGGTAGGTGTTCACTCGTATAAGCCACATGACTGTGCCTCTTGTTGAGTTCAGATCTAAAGCAGGGAAACTGCTTTCTAGTTCTGGATGCCCCTCATGGTGCTGGCCCTATTTTGGTTGTGTTTGGCAAACTAATATGTATCCTTCTCTGTGTGAACATAACCATCACTCCATTTGAACTATCAGTTGAGAAGACCTGGAAAGAACCAGCGTGTTTGTTCCTAAATGTACATTTTTTAGCTGCAGGCATTAGAGGCACAACAAAGGTAGAGAATACCTCCTATATATGACTAACCTCTTTGCTCATTAGCCCAAATCCCAGCTTTTGAAGGTGTAATGAATGAATCTGCTTCTACCATGAATGTGAAACTCTCAGCTCACTCCTTTCTAATTCAGCTGAGCCTTAGAAAGATGTTATATCCTCTTGGGAACATTTTGGTATTTTCTAAGGGAACAGGAAAAGGACACAAGAGAGGCATGTCAATGGAGATTTGCTGACAATTACTTGAGGAGAAGGTGGTCACAAATGTAGATTGGAGAGCTTAGACCTCTGAAGGGGAGCAGGGGTGTCAAACCTTTTTTATTCTCTGCCTCACAGTTGAAGAATAAGAGTTGTCTTGGGCCACACATTAAATACTCAAACACTAACGAAAGCTGATTAGCAAAGAAAAGGTCCATCCATACTTTTCCTGCTATATGACACCACAGGTAAGCAAAGAAAGCCTTTACCAAATCAGCGTGTGGTTGGAGGACCATCCACCACAGGTTGGACACCCCTGGCTAGAGGCTCCCTCACCTGGTTATGAACTGTCCCCATGCCAACAAACGGTGGAATTTGGCCTTTATAATAATTTCCATTAGCCCTAGAGTATGACAACTAGTTCCCAATGGCAGCCTGCTGCAAAGCATGTGAGACCTTAAAGTTGGCAAGGTTGATCTCTGACTAATGGGGAAAATTACCCAATGAGAATTAGCGATCTGTATCACTGATCAGAATTTTTATGTTATCTTTCATGTAGGTAACAGAACAAGACTTTTCAAAAGGAGTTGGGACTGGTTTTGACATGGCCCATTGGTCACTGAGACAGGAAATATTTAACACGAATCAGATTCATTTGGAATGTTTGACCTTAAGCCTAGATTCCAAGTGTTAGTCTTATTGAACACTTATTTAGCCCTTTTATGTATTATGTGCCCTTTTCTTATTCCTGGATAGGTATAACTTGGTCTAATTTGGTCCAATTTTGGTCTGTAATTGTACTGATAGGTGCTGTATTGTATGGGAGTTTTCAACTTAATCACTTTTACAGAAGTAGAATTTCTTAGGTATGAAACTAAGAAAACCAGTCCTGGGTGAGCATCCAAAATGAGGAATATTTCCATCCTAGGATGGACTGATCCCAGATGGAGTCTGAAATGGGAAGATTAACAGTATGTAAAATAGTCTAAATACTTCTCACACTTAGTGACCCTCTGGAAGAGGGCTTAACCCACAGCTGCATGTGTCCTCAGAGTTGAAGGTTAGATTACGTTTTTTAGGACTTTGGATGGCATGTGATGGTCAAAATCATTTCAAAATGGTAAATAAGGCTGGTGCTGAAAGATGATGCAGTTTGAGAACAGAGGCAACACAGTGAGGAACTTGCCTTCCTCATAAATGTTGTCAGGATTGAGAAGCTGAGGGCCATGGTCCAGGATGAAGGTGATTCAGCTTCTTTATCTTGTCTTTTTAGACTATGTTTGGAAATCCTACTTTTGTACAATTGCTACCATGTCCTTTCGGTGATAATAATAGCTAGGCAAAGGAAGATGTTATTGTAGATTTTTGAACTCTCTCTAACCAGGACAATAAATATAATGACAGTAATAAAAGCAACCAGAGTGTTTCCTTACTTATTTCTTAATGGAAACTCTTCAGACTGAATGGGGCTTTCATTCAGTGGGCTCTGCTTGTGAGAGGACATGCAAACAACACTGAACTCGTGGGATTGACCTTGGACCCAAGTCTCTGTGTCTGACCCCAGGTAACTGGGGTAACCGGAGAAGTTGGGTGGATTTCTTCACTCTTCTGTTTTTAAGGGATGTATGATCTGTAAAGTGGATTTTTCAGGACACAGGCTACAAAATGTATTGGCTAAGAAATGACATGTAACCAAAATCAGAATGGGATACAATGAATTCCAGTGAAATGTTCTCACTTCAGTGAATCTTACTACAAGATGCAGGTGGCCATTTTGAAAACTTCCATCGGATGAGCTTTGGGACCCCCCCCCCCACACACACACACACCACGTTAGCACAGACCCAGCTATTTGTGAATCAAGATATTTGGGGGTGATTTTTGAGCCTTAGGTCTGTGGTTCATCATACAAACCAGGCTGCACCTTAGAATTATGTGGGAATATTTTAGGTGGAAAAACAGTAATTTCCCAGACACCATCCAGGACCAATTAAATCAGACTCTTAGGGCATTGAAAAAATTTTTAAAGCTCCCCAGGTGATTTTAACATGTGGCTGAGGCCAGGAATCCTTTTCTCAGGTAGCACTTTGCTTGGATGGTTGCACTGACTCTGCCTCTCTTTTAGTTTTCTTAGAATTTTCCATTAGACTCTAGATTCCCTGAGAGAAAGGGTTACCTTACACAATATTTGGCTTTCTAGAGCATCTAACTTGCAAAGAATAATTGTGCATGGATTTGTACCCAAAAGGGGAACAGACTTTCTGTCCTGTTGGGGTACCTGGTTCTACTGCTGGGAGGACCTAGGAATAGGGTTGCCAGATACAGTACAGCATGCTCAGTTAAATTTGAATTTTAGAAAAACAACTGTATGCGTGTGTTCCAAACAATGACGGTATGTATTTTTATTTGTTGAATCTGACAACCCTACCCAGGGGTATCTTGCTGGTCATAAGCGAATACTTGTGAAATGAGGAATGCAAGTATTAGAGAAAAAATAATTTCATTTGAAAGAAAAAAAATTAAGACAGTCATTTTTAAATATGGTAAATTTAAATTAAAGTTTGGCAAATTCTTTTTCTCCCTTTAGGATCTGCAAAGCAAATCCTTAAATGTCCTCTCTGGGTATACACAATGGTTATTATAAAAATTCTTCTTTTTCTCCATTTAGGGATGTTTGTTTGGATTTCCAGAGATTCTTTTAGGTTACATATTTAACACCAAAATGTGATATTTTCAGTTTCTATAGAGACTGGAGATACTTGATTTTGAAATATTTGTCTTTTAGACCTAAACTTAAATATTATTGTGTATGTATGTGTGTGTGTGCGAAATTTGTCCTAGTTCATTAAATGCCCCAACATACAGCATTTCTGGAGTTCTAATACTTTATCACACAGTGTATACACATATGTGATTGTCCAATGCTAAGATGAAGGGCAGGGCGTGTGCATGCTTATGGCAATTTCAGTAAATTGAGGAATCATTAAAATTGGAATTTCCAAATGAATTTGTTCCATGTTTTAAAATTCAGAGAATGAAATGATTCAAATGTCCAGGATGGTAATTAGCAATGTTCTTTCAAAAACAATCACACAACTTTGTAAGATAGAGACATTTTTAGTTTTACCCATTAATCTAATAATTTGGGGTTTGAAGTGCTGGTGGAGGTGTCTTTTGTGTGGTCACCAGAGGGAAATTTTAGGGGTTCATGGAGCAAGATGAATTATATAACATGGTTGCTGTAGTTTGAATTAGGTTTGTCCCCATCAAAATTCATGCTGAGGTTGTCCCCAGTGTGGTGGTGTTGGGAGATGGTGTCTCTAAGAGGTGATTAGATCTTTCTCTGAATAAATTTTCACAAGAGTGAATTGGTTCAATAGCTTATATTCCAACCACATCTTGCCATTTACCCTCCCCAGTGTTCCTTGGAACCAGATGCCACAAGAAACTGCAAGAAATCTAGTGTGGACCCCTGGAAAAATTCTACTCCTTGCTGTTTGTGCTTCTAGCTGTGCTTCTAGCGAATTCCAAAAAATATTACTATGATATATGACTATGCTAAGCCTTATTCTAAACATTTTATATGCATAAACTCATTTACTTATGCATAAGCTCATAACACACAATAATCTTATGAAGTAAGCATAAATGTCTTCAATTAGCAGATGAAAATTCTGAGACCTATAGATAGATGTTAAACACCTTTCCCAAGGCCACTCACGTACTAAATAGCAACAGTAGAATTTGAACCCAGGGCTCTGGATATCTTTAATAAAAGTAATATCCCTTATTGAGAAGTAATGATTATTATTTTTATGGCAACACTGAGTACTTACTATGTCAGGTATTGTGATAGATACTTTATTGATCATCACATTTGTACCAGGGTTAAGTAGAATTATATCTATTCTATAGATAATAGAATGAGGCTGAAAGTGTATCATTTTCGAGGTGACACAGCTGAAAAAAAGCAGACCCAGGACCCAGCTCACAAGTATTTATCTCAGATCTTCATGCTCCTCCCTCGCTCTCTCCCTTCTCTGAGAGTCTTCCAGCTATTCCAGTTACAGTGTAGAAGGGTTTGACGCCAAGAAACTTTTTCCACTCCTGGCTTTCTGTCTGCCCTCCCTGTTCTTCTTAGACTGCAAGGCTGGAGTAGAGTCATTGCAGAGGTAGCTGCCTGCCCTTTTGAATGTGGCACTAACTCTGCCTGTCCTGAAATAAACTTGGATTGGATACCCAAGATGGCATTAGCTGCCCTTGACATGAAGTAACCTTTCCCCTGGGCTCACTGAGTGAGGCCATTCTTATCAATGAAGACATGCTCAAGGCTGTGTTGAAGAAAGAATGCTTAGTGTTGAAGCTTGAGGATACTGAAGATTATCTAGGCAAATGAAGGAATGAAGATTTTCTATGCAAATATTGAGTAAAAGATTTGATCTTGAAGAGACAGAATCAGATCTTAAAGAAAAAAAAATGGTTCAGCAAGTGGCATCTAAAGATATTATAAATCTTGTGAACCTGGTTGTTAAAGATAGGAAATTTAAGAGTAGGTGTGTATGGTGATTGTATGTCCTAGTTTATGCCAGTTTTATCTCAATGTAATAATTTCATTCCCTTTTACCCTCAAAAGTGTCCTGATTTGGATGATAAGTTATGTGGTTGCTTTACCTAAAAGAGATAAAGACTAAATGCTACGGGATTTGTTTATTTATTCATTTATTCATTGGACAAGTATTTATTGAATGCCTTCCTACCAGGCATTGCTAGGGAAATAAGATGAATAATGTGTCTATCCTCATTTAGATTAAAATTTAGTAGGGAGGCCAACAAGTAGCAACAGAAAAAAATAGATTATTAGAACCTGTTATAGGAATCACAATGGAAATAGCTGCAAAGGGGAAAAGAGTGGCAGAGATGGCCTCTCTGGGGAAATCTCATCATGGGGACTTGGAAGATGCAGAGGAGTCAGCATTG
The DNA here is from genome assembly GCA_963574355.1 of Loris lydekkerianus. Taxonomy (NCBI): domain Eukaryota; kingdom Metazoa; phylum Chordata; class Mammalia; order Primates; family Lorisidae; genus Loris; species Loris lydekkerianus. The sequence goes on along the minus strand of CAUYPK010028774.1, from coordinate 5,837 downwards.
AGGTCTGTGGCTGGGGTTAGACTGAAGAGCCCAAATGATGGTCTTCAAGTGGGAACAGATCCCAGAGTATGTTCCTGGGATCAAAAGAACTGAGAGTTAGGATTCAATGGAGGAACGAGGGAACAGGAGAAGGTGGAAGGAGGCTTGTGAGCAGACTCTTGAAAGATGACTAAGGGCTGAGTGTTCCACTGAGCAAGGAACAGCACGAGCAAGGTCTGGTGTGGGTTGTTAGGCAGCAGATGATCTCATGGGACTGCTTTGTGTGGTCCTGCAGAGAGCAGTGGGAGAACATGCTGGAAGCTGGGCTGGGCTGGGCTGGCTTGGGGAGTGGCAACATGTAGTTTCCAGTTAGATGTTTCCAAGAAGATGGCCTGGATTTGAAGTTATTCCTATGCTAAATCCTAAATTCTGCTATTTGGTTTTTATGTCAATGCTCCAATTGGTTAACCAACAATTAAAATAATCAATCTGCTGTTTTTGTGATGGAAGCCAACAGGTTTTTTAGATGGAAGAAACGTCTTTCTTCCATTTAAGATTTGATATCAGAATCAGGAATTATGGTAGGGCTTATGACAAAGTGCAGGCTATTTTAATGACTATAATTCTAATTTGGACAAACTCTTATATGAGAAAAATATTACTTATGTTGCAAGTTGCTCAATTCTGACTTTCGTCTCCCTCCATCTACTCCCTTAATCACCAGCTCTCATCCTGAAATTCCACTGGGGCTTTTGAACTAAATTTCTAATCATAGGTTCTAACATGCCTTTAGAATTACATTTCAGATATAAGTTCATACAGAGTTGGGTTAAAGTTCAGATTTCTACATTAAAACATTAATTAATCCCATACTCATATTTGTATTTAGAAAGAATTGAGTGATTTGCCATTTATCTGGAGTATGATAGATCTAACGACTACTTCACTCCTCTCTCCCCATTCACAGGGACCCTCCACTAAGTCATATGATGGCTTGGTACAAACTTGAAGATGTACCTCTCCCTCTAGGCAGAAGCCACTCTACACTACAATGCATATTGGGCAAGAAGAGTGTGGGCTGGATCTCAGCCTCTAGTCATCCTCTTGGCTGGGTGCCCTTGTGCAGTGAACAACCTGTACAACAGTATATTAGCAGTCTTGACTATCCACTGCTGTGGTTCCAAAGGTTCCAAACATTCAGAAAGTGTTAGCTTCAAATGGAGGGTGGAAATGGGCCTGATCTATCAAGGAAAGGGGAAGAAACTTTTTGAGATCAATAAAATTCAAATTCTCTGCTTATGAAGTTTCAAGTTCTAACACTTTGGTTTTGGTTTGTTGAATCACAATTTTTTTTTGCCTTATTTATCCTCACTGATGGTTTTCTCCTGGGGGAAAATGTTCAAGTTTTCCTCCCCAAGCCAATATTTGCAACAGAGAAACATAAGAAGTGAATGTTTTTCTTCTCATCATAACTCCATCTGTGTTTTATCAGTGTATATAGAGCTACTGGAGTGAATCCAGTCTTAGAAACTCTTTTGAAAACTCAAAGTTTTCCACTTCTATGTTTTGGTGAAGAATTCTTGACCAATCCCCTTTCAACATGGAGCACAATATGAAAGAACTCATCAGTATGTTCAGTGCTACTATTCTCTTGACAAAATGTTCAACCTTTTTGTCATTCCAATAGAAACTCATTCAGTGATCAGTGTGAGTCAATGCACGTCCCTCTTGAATGACATTCACCCTAGAGTAAAGTGCTCACAATGTGTAACTGCAGAGCCACGTTTGATTTATGCCTGGGCTCCCATGCGAATGCAATGGATTCATCTCCCAAATGTGAGGAAAACTGGGGCATCAAGGTAGCCTTCTGTTTGGCTATTATACTTGGACCTGTTGAGACTTATAAGACAAAAGATAGGGTGTTTTCCCTCTTAAACTGGGTTTATAAATAGTAGACTTACACCCTGGGCAGGGTGTTATGGGGAAAGATTATTGCACTTTTTGCAGGGGCTTTTGGTCACTCTAATTTTGGAAGCACACCTTACAACATACAGGAGGCATGCAGGAATCAGCGTTCAGAAATGCCCTGGCTGGCTTGTCTCATGGCTTAATTATAGTAGCAAAGCACATCTAGAGCACCAGTGTCTTAAATTATTCCCATAGCAATGTCTACGTGCTCATCTGCCTCAGGTTTCTAGGCATTCCAGCCCAGATATGCATACTAATATACTGTACAGTAATCACCACATAGATTCAGTGTCCTACCTTAAATTTCTTAGGATCCCAGTAAAATTTCTGTATTTTACTGTGTATAATGTTCTCCCATGTATAACATGCACCCACATTATTAGCCCAAACTTTCAGGAAAAAAATTTTTTTCATTTAATTTTTTAATTCAATTTTTTCTTTGTTTATAATTAGGAACCCATTGCTTGTGTTTAATATTATAAAGAAATTTTAGTGGTTTTTAAGCCTATTATGGTATAAGAGTTATACTTTTAATGTATAAGCATAAATAAAATAATTGAAAACATTTATATAGATAAGGAATTAGTACTACCATTGTATAGTGAATATCCTTATTTGTTGCTCAAAGATTTGGGCACAAAAGTACTCATTATACACAGTAAAAAATAAGTATCTATAGTCCTTAACTGTAGTGCAATGTTTTTCAAATTTCAGATTGTAACCCATTAAAGGGTTATAAAATCAAATTAATGACTCATGGCCAGTGTTTTGTGGAGAAATGACATAGAATGGAATGGAACAGAATAGAACAGGAGTAAATGAAGATCAAAGTGGATTTTTCATAATATAGGTTAGTATTGCTGCTTGAAATTTTACTCTATATTTTATCTACTGTAAGACACATTTCTTTCATTATAAGTCTCTGAAATCAGAATGAGTCTTACAATTATAATGATAACTTTTTTTTTACTTTGTCATAAAATGATGGTGTATCTTGCAATTGATGACAACTCTGAATTGGTATGTGCATGTATTGAGTTTTGACATAAAATTTATCTTTTTGTGGGTCATAGCCAAAAGAGTTTGAGGAGGACTGAATTAATGCAGGCTTTTCATGTTTCCATTTCCACTGCCAGGAGCCTTTGTGCAGAATTTCTGGGCCTCAAATGTCACCCTATTTTCTGGTGAGGAATGGCTGTGCCCCACCCCAGAAAAGTATGCATTTAAAAACTGGTTATCTCTCTGCAGATGGTTTAGGCAGGATGGCAGTGGGTCAGAGGTCTCAGGTAATGGGCTTCTGTGGTGTGTCTTTGTAGTTTACTGTCATCCCAGTGCCTCCTGGAAGAGTCTTCTTTGTGATGGAACAGCTTTGGATGTGGCAGAAAAGGCTTTCCCTAGATTTTGCTTTTAGTGCCCTGTCTCCTAAGCCTTCCTGTGGTTTCTGCCATTTCATGGGGCTTCCTGTGTCTACTATCATAACTCAAGGTTCACCAGATTGGTGGCCTTTTAAAGTTTTTGGCATTTCTCAAGTCTCAGGTGGCTTCTGCTACTTTTTAAGGTTGACCACTCAGTGGGACTTCCAGCACCACCTGCAGAAGGTAAGCCACAGGTCCCAGCTGAACCCACTTGCCCAGACACTGTTTTCCAAAGATATCTACAGGGAAACAGATATTACACCAGGAATGTCGTGCTCCTACGTCTCTTCTGCTCTGTCCAGAAAGATAACTTGTTGGCCCAAAAGAATGAGCCACTTATTGGAAATTTTAGATTCTGTGGCAATTGAGAGGAAGGGATATATTTTCCTGCCAATAATTGGGCCCTAAATCCTCCTCTTTTAATAGTCATCTTATTAATATCCCCACATACTGCAAGCTAGCAACTCAAATGCTGCATAAAAATCCTAAAACAGATGATTGAATTAAAGATGGCAGCCAAGTAACAGCTTCCCTGCAACAGGGCACCGCGAGTCTGGGGAGATAAGACTCCAGGCATCTCTGGCTGGTGGGATCTGCCTATAATCATCCATTTTAGGATACAGGGAGCCAGCAAGGGACTTCTGGACCCCAAGAGGAGGACAAAAACAGTGGAAAACTGGCAAGTGGTTGTGTGTGTTCGATCAACCTAATCACGCCGGCAACCATAAGCACAAGCAGCAGTGAGACTGCAAACCGGAAAGGCCTTACCTGTGAACTGTTTTGGTGTTCTTGGACTTGGCACTCAGTTGAACTGCCTGGGGAGAGCTTGAGCAGGAGTGTGAAGAACTTTGGGCATTGTCTGGGGCCCCAGACTAAGCCACTGAACTGCACGCAGGAAGTCATTGTGAAAGAACCGCCCTGGCAAGCTCCGCCCTCAGGGTCCCAGAACAAGGATCGGGTGGGACAAAGTAACCTTGTGACTGAGCAGCCTAAAGGTGGGGTCTGAGTTGCCTTATAGCCTTAATCCTTAGGGGCAGAATGAGACCGTTTTGGCACACTAGAGACTTGGGCTGTTGGCCTGGGTAGAGTGCCGTGACATCACAGCTCATAGCAACCTTACTGGGCTTGGCACCGCCCAGACCTCCATAAGAGCTGTGCAGCGACCCCCGACCTGTGACCCGCACCCACTGGGCTGTCGCATTCCCTGACCAGGAACTGTGGGAGCCACGCTCCCCTGCGTCCTCCCTCCCTTGTCTGCCCAGCCTCCACACTAGCCCGTTCATCTGGCCAGGGACTCTGGTAGCTGCGTGCCCTCTGGAGCCCTCCCTGCCTCTGCGCAGAGCCCTTCTCCTGCCCAGAGACTGCTAGAGCCTTAGGCTCTCTGTGCCAAAGTCACTGGGCACCAGGCACTCCCAGAACCGTGTGCACCACCTCCAGCCCTGTTGCTGGATCCGGGTGTGTCACACACCGGACATACTTCCACAACCAGAACTCTGTAGCAGGAGCAGCCCCAGAGGAACTACACAGGGTCACTCCCTACAAAGATCCAGCAACAATAGAGTGATCCCACTGGGGTCTAATCTTAAAGAGACACCTCACCAACTCTGAGGATGGCCAGAGGCAACAGTAAAAAACAATCATGAGGCAAAATCAACAGAAAAACTCTGGCAATATGAATAATCACAGTAGATCAACTCCCCCAAGGATCAATGGGGCAGAAACACTACAAGACCCCATGCACAAACAAATAGCTGAGATGTCAGAAATTGAATTCAGGATCTGGATAGCAAATAACATCGAGTTAGAATTCCAAAAGTTATCTCAAGAATTCAATGGATTCAAAGAACAAATGACCAAAGATTTTGACACATTGAGACAAGAAGTTGCATCCCTCAAAGATCTGAGAAACACAGTAGAATCCCTCAGTAACAGAATGGAGCAAGCAAAAGAAAGGATTTCTGACATTGAAGACAAAGCTACCGAATGCTCCGAAACCCTCAAAGAAGAAGAGAAATGGAGAGCAACAACAGACCACTCTCTCAGAGAGCTCTGGGATAATTTGAAGAAAACCAATATTCGTCTTATAGGGATCCCTGAAAGTGATGAACTGGCTTCACAAGGCACAGAGTCTCTTCTCCATGAGATTATGAAGGAGAACTTTCCAGATATGCCAAGAGATTCCAAAATTCAGATAGCAGACACTTTCAGAACTCCAGCACGACTCAACCCGGATAAGACATCCCCCAGACACATCATCATCAATTTCACTAAAGTTAATATGAAGGTGAAAATTCTGAAAACTGCCAGACGAAAGAAAACCATTACCTACAAGGGGAAGAATATTAGAATAACTGCAGATCTCTCTGCTGAAACCTTTCAAGCTAGAAGAGTATGGTCATCGACTTTTAATCTCCTAAAACAAAATAATTTTCAACCCAGGATCTTGTACCCAGCTAAACTGAGCTTCATTTATGA